>PVIA01006382.1:0-98472 GCA_004024845.1 Tonatia bakeri | reverse complement strand
TAAGACTCATAAAAAAGAATAAATCTAAAACATTCTATATTTCAGCTTGCTGTGTGAGTTAGGAGTATAAAACTATACTTCCTTATATTTCCTTATAAGTTTGCTGTTAAAATGTGAATCTCTAAATCTGTGTTTGGAATTATATCTGCAGTTTGTTTTTGCAGACAGTGTAAATTTGTTATATGTGTAAGTGTACGTATATGTGTATATTTTGGAGTAACATAAAATTTAAAGGGAACAATGCTGCATAGCTCCTACATTAGTTAGCTTTAAATTATCTATATGTTTATACCTAAGGGCTCTTGACAAACTGGGTGCAGTGTGATAGTGGCGAATCAATGGTTATTGACAGATGAAGAATCATTGAGAATGGCTTTAGGAGGTATGTTATGGTGGGTGACTTACGGGGAAAACCCAGGAACAGAACCCACCTGTTGAAGCTATATTGTTACGTGGTAATTTGCATATAAAAGAGGATGTGAGAAAAACACTGTATGTTCAGCATGACATGGGGTTTTGTTGTAGAAGAAAAGCCAAAAAGATATATTTGGTATACTATGTATCTTCAACTCTCAGTTTTCAGGGTTGACTTTTTTCTTTTAGTTTTATCTAAAGGCTTATTAGAAGGAAGAGGGCTCAAGATATATGTTCACATTTTCTCACTTTTTTGAGAATGAGAGAGAATAAATCTTGAGTTTTCTAGCTTGTATTAATCAGGAGTTGTCCTTTGGTCGGGGCAGGCAGTAAAGAAATATTTTGATTTTTTCTCAAGAAAGTTTGGTGAAACAGAAAAATATTACAGGAGAGAATATAGTCTCCTATTTGTTGTCTGAAAAATGAGGACCCAAAGGTAGACTAGGAAAGTTGGAAAATTTCCTTCTTCTTTCTGAGTCAGGTCCTGGAACATAAATATGGAAGCTACACTTAAGAGTATGGAAACTTTTCAAACAGGCAAACAAAAACTCTAAAGCAGAAATGATATTTAAAGGTGTAAGTTTCATTTTTGTGTTGAATTCTTCACATTGCTATTCCTCTTTTACTTTAAAAACTAAGGGTGGTAGAGATGTTATCAAGTTCAAAGGTCTAAGAGTCACTGATGCATTGAGGTGGATTGCCAGGTTTGACAAAGAGAAATCTGTAGGGTGTGTAGGTGTTGATCAGGCATTGCTCTGCTTCACCTCAAAAGCTTGTAAAATGCAAAGCCAGTTAACTTTGACACAAGTAAAACATACTCGTGTTTGATTTTCAAGCAACAGTGTCAAACAACTTGCAGATTGTTTTCTTCCATAAAAGATAAGCATACATGTATTAGGCTTCTAAGTCTACTATTGGGTATTATACAAATGGTAGTGAATGAAAGGACTTACATAGTTTTCTTTAGTTATAACTAAATTTGCCATGTGGCTATTACCATGTAGATTTAGGTATGCTGTAAATTATACTAATGTAATTAAATTTCAGTCAATTCTTAGGTTTGCTTTTCATTTATATGTAGCATATAAATCATCTTTGTAAAATGTATTGCCAAATTAGTTGTCAGTGTTTATTTGGCAAATGATCTTGAAATTTGTTATTTTCACAAGTTAAGTACCTTATATATTCAAAAGTAAATGCTGTCCTTTCCATCAGCTCTTCATTTGTTACAGATCTTTGTGTTTAAGTGCTTCAAAGTCTGCATTTTTTTCCTGAAAAAACATAGTTTTGGAAGGATCAGTTTGGAATCTTTGTACTCTATGATATGAACTTATCTTGAGATCCAGCCTTTTAAAAAATTACTTTGAAGAATTACTAGGACATAATCTGAATAGAAATTATCTTTTCAGAGTGGAATTTGACTTTTTTTTTTTTTAAAGAATCTTGGCAGAGAATCTACCCTAACTTTTAAATATCAGACAAGACATTTAGTTTCTTCTCTAGAAATGGATAAAAATTTAATTTCATGGTAATATGACAGTAAGAAAATGCTTCAAAGCAGGGTGGTGGGAAGGAATGGTTAAAGTTTAGCATTTAACAGTCCAACATGTATTTTCCTATAGCACCTCAATTGTTCACATACCCATGTCTGATAATTGACATACATCTTTGGTTGGGTTACATTTTATTGTGTTAGATTCACTTATCTGGATGATTTCAGCAGAGACAAGAAGCCAAATTGTGATTGCCTGCCCACTGCATTGGGCTCTGGAGTGAGAGCACTTGGCTCTGGCAGCTCCCGTTGGATGGTAGGTGGTTGAAACGGTCCGCTGACAGACTGACAGTCATAGTGAGAGTTTGGGCTGTGAAACGTGGAGCTCCTCCACCTCCAAGAATGGCTCATCTGCCATTGGCTTCCTGTACGTCAGAGAGCAGCATGATGTGTCCAAAATTAATTTACTGTCTGCTGAAGTGTCTCGGTCCACATTTGTTTTATAATTTACCAAAGTGCTACTTGGGTATATAGCATGTCCTATAGTGAGCTGGTGTAATTGCTGCTTTGAGCATTGTTTTAAATGTATGTATCGAGTGACCGAATAGACTAAATCACATATCTCTGTGTACAAACACCCTTTTAATAAAGTATGTGCATTAAACACTTCAAAATCGAACAATTTATTTGGCCTCCAGACCTGCCAACATTAATTATGTGACCGTGTGAGCACTAATATCAGAGTCAATGAATGGTTGGAAATTTCATTTAGTGGATAAATTCTAGATGTCTGCAAAATTAATGTGAGGAATCTTTGAAACAGTATACTATCTCTTCAAATCTTTTTGATTTAATCTAAAACAACACTTATCTCTTTTTCTTCTCCCAAAATATTTGTTGGTACATCAGAAGAAAATGTTCACAATGATTTTACCTTATTTTGCCTGTTGTATATCTCCCTACAGCATATCCATACATTAAAAATTAGAAACAAGTGTTTGACAGCAATACTGCAGAACTCGACATTATTCATTTAACAAACAATTTTTGATGTCATGTCTGAGTGAATACAAGGCAGTGGCTGCAGTGTGCTAGCACAAGGGCCTCTTCTAGAATGCATCCCTTCAAAGTGACTTTGTAAGCCGTGGCAGCAGAGATCTGTCCTGTTTTGTTCAGATTCCATACCTGGTACTTACATGTTTAGCAATGAGGAGAAAATGCTTGTTGAATCATTAATCACTAATGCTTGTTGAATGAGTAACTTAAAGCATTCAATTAGTTTTCTTAGTGGGGAAATGGGTATTAGATCTTAAATAGTAAGCTAATTGTACTATCTTACAGTGAAGGGATGATCTCACCTGTTTGTGCTTCCTTAGACAATCAGGCCTTTCTGAAGGGTAAGTTACGCAAACAAGGTTCAGAATCTTTCTGAACCAAAGGTGAAAGAGCAGGGCTGCACGAACGACTAACGTGGCTTCTTTAGAAGACGGAGGGGAAAATGAACACCAGGGGTCTCAGGCTATGCTCCTTTGCATAGATTATCTCATTCTTCACAACCACACAGGGAAGCTCTTTTTACATGTTTCTCACTGCCTTTGATCACATTTTTATTCAGAATTAGCTGTCCAAAGTGATTTGACCTTTATGGAATAAACAAACTTAAGTTCATGCATCAGGCTTCTTTTATTCTGTGGTAGATTTCTGCTGGCTTCTCAGCTGCCGGTTTTTTGGTAACTGCAGCCTTTTTTCCCACCAACAACTTCTTCTTTCTACCATCAAGAGCCTTCTTTTCCTTCCCTTTCACAGGCTTCTCACGTGGAACCTCTTCTCATCTGATTTGGTTTCCAGTGCTGCTGCTGCTTTATCCACCCAGAGCCTAGATAATTCTCATTCAGGATTCTGCATTGAATCTAACTGTGGTACTTGGAGGGCTCTTTGCATCTCTCGGCTTTTCAAGATCCTGCCAAGGTCTGTACTGAGCATCATGTGCATGTGAAAGTTGTTACTCTGGAAGGAGGAAGCTCTACACCAAGTGCCACACAGATCATCTAAGTTGCAAAAGCACTTTCAGTCCAAATGCAGACACAGCCCACGTGCCCACCAGGAGCAAGTTTCAGAATGCTCAGCTTGCTTACATTAAGCAGAGTAATTCCAGGGATGTTTCTGAAGGCTTTGATGATACTATTGTCCTTGTTACAGGTGGTACCAGGTCCCATGTGCTGGATATGATGACAGTTTCTCATTTTGCTCTTATCAGCTTTCCTTCACGGAGAGGCATAGATCTTTGTGGTATCATTCCAGGCCTTAAGTTTCTTAAGAAGCAAAACAGCCTCCTTGATTTTCCGATAGCCTTCAACTTTATCTTCAACCACCAAAGGACATTCAGGAACTTCCTCAGTTCAATGACCTTTAGACATGACCAGTGCTGGTTCGGCTGGGGCAGCAGGGCAGAGCAGATGGTGTATCACTTCTGTGTTGAGTTCACTCTGTGGTGCCAACAGCACCAGGTTTTGGTCAGTACAAACATGTGGACCCCAGGACGCATTTCCAAAAGCACCCTGACTGGAAGGATGAGTCCCACCACCTTGAACTCTGGGAATTCGAACCAGCTCTACCAGCACCCAAGACTCAGCAGTGATGCTGATGACCTGCCAACTCACTGACAACACAGGGCTGTCTGTTGTTTTTGCGCAAGTTGGTGTGAACATAGTTCACAATATCTTGTTGAATGGGAGCCTAGAACACAGCAGGACAAGTGACATTTCTACCAGATGATTCCCCTTTTTCAGAGTGCACTGACACCAGTGACAAGCACATGTGATGGCGTGGAGAGGAGGCTATACTCCTCTTACCCTGGTGGCTCCCAGGAAAAGCCAGGGAAGCCTTTTTGATTATCATTTTTATTGATGAGGAAATGGAACCTTTGAGCAGCTAATAATAGCAAGATCTAATCCAGACCTCTTGACTTCAGTCTATGTCCCTTCTATTCTACCATACCTCCTTTATATATTAGCAAAAGCAAAACCAGTTCACTACTGTCAAAACATCTAACATCTATCCACAGAAGCATCTCTGCTGGACATGAAAAAGTTATACAGACATGATTCAGAAACTCTAACTCTGTGGGTGGATAAACATATTAGGGGTAGTAACTGAGCATATGTCACCTAAATAAACTAGGATAGAGAACTAAATTATGTCCAAGCCAAATGAGCATAACTGGAGAGCAGGTGTGAATGAATGGGTGCAGAATTGGTGTTTTAAGTAGCTTGGGATCAGATGATCACTTGTGAAAGCCCAATAAATCAGCCTGTCAATGACAAGCCTTTACTGAGAACCTACTGCCTATGTCTGTGGTGACACTAGGGTTGGTCTTAAGGGCTTGGGGATGGTAGTGGCTGATTATCTCCTTGGAGGAGCTTTGTGCAGGGACAGGAAAGTTATACCAGAACACAGCAGTGTTCACCTGGGCAGGTGAAGCAAAGAGGTCTGGTAGCAACCAATGTAACCAGTGAAGTAATAGCCTTTGGTTTCATGTAAAAAGTAAGTTCTTTCAAAGACTAGGAGACTCCAGTCATGTTTTAGAAGGCAGATGGCCAAAGGCAGGACTACTTGCATATCTTCATGCAAAACAAAAATGCCAGGCACTTATTAAAAAATTATGGGAGCCTATCAGGTGGCAGGGCTGAGATGACTTGTGTCATAGAAACTGGTAGTGACATAATTTTGGCAGGGGCTCCTATTCATTGCTCTTGCTTAACTGTTTGGCCTGGGTGGCCATGCTTGTATCATCTGGTACTTCTTGCTGTTTGGACATGATCTTGAATAGAGCCAACCTTTAGCTAGTCAACAACCTATCAGATTCTTTTAAAAGTCCATGCAAAATGATGGTCAGGCTCTCTAGCCATCTCCTAGGAGGAGCTAGGATTGAGAGGTCATGTCAAAGTGGCATGGCCATTTCTAGATAATGTGCATACTTTTGAGTATGCAGAGAGAAAATACTTCCCCAGAAAGGGACAGAAAAGTGGAGAAAAAAGCTGCCTCTATTCAACAGAGTCTCAATTCCAACCCATGGCTAGTTTGAGAGGATTTCTGTACAGACCAAAACTCCTGCAGTGCAAAATATAAAAAGAAACTGCCCACACAGGAACAAAATCAGGTATGAAAGAGATGTTACCACAGACATCACAGAAGTGCAAAGAATCATACTAGAAAACAAAGACTATAGGCCACCAAATTCAATAACTTAGAAGAAATGGATAAGTTCCTTGAAATATATAACCTTCCAACACTGAATCATGAGGAACTGCAAAATCTAAATAGACCAATCAACAGAGAGGAAATTGAAACAACCATTGAAAACCTCCCAAAAAGCACAAGTCCAGGACCAGATGACTTCACTAGTGAATTCTACTAAACATTCAAAGAAGATCTGGCATCTATCCTTCTCAAATACTTTCAAAATATTAAAGAAGATGTCCTGGCCAGTGTGGCTCAGTTGGTTGGAGCATCATCCCATAAACTGAAAGGTTGCAGGTTCGATTTCTGGTCAGGGCACATACCTAGGTTGTGGGTTCTGTCCCAGCTGAGGTGTGTAAGAGAGTCAACTGATTGTCATTTCTCTCTAACATTGATGTTTCTCTGCCTCCGCCTCTCCCTCCCTTCTCCTCTCTCTTAAAATCAATAAGCATGTCCTCAGATGAAGATTAAAAAAATGAAGAAGAGGCAATATTTCCTAACACATTTTATGAGGCCAAGATAAGCCTGATACCAAAACCTGGCAAGGATAACACACACACACACACACACACACACACACACACACACACACTACAGACGAATGTCCCTGATAAATACAGATGCAAAAATCCTAAGTGAAATACTAGCAAATCAAATACAACAATACTTAAAAAATGGGGTTTGATCAAATGGGGTTCCTTCCAGGGGCATAAGGCTGGTTCAACATACAGAAATCAATCAATGTAATACACCACATCAACACAATGAAGGATAAAATCATGTAATCTTATTAATAGATGCAGAAAAAGCATTTGATAAGATGTGGCATCCATTTATGATTAAAACACTCAATAAAATAGATATGAAAGAAAAGTACCTCAACATAGTAAGGGCATATATGACAAACCCTCAGCTAATATCATAACCAATGGTGAAAAACTAAAAACTTTTCATCTAACTTCAGGAATAAGACAAGTATGTCCACTCTTAACTACTCTTATTCAACATAGTAATAGAAGTCCTAGCCAGAGCAATCAGAGAAGAGAAAGAAATAAAAGCCATTCAACTTGGGAAGGAAGAAGTAAAAATGTCACTTTTTGCAGATGACGTTTTATATAAGAAAACCTTAAAGACTCTACAAAAAAACTATTAGGAACAATAATCAAATACAGTAAAGTTGCAGGATACAAAATCCACTGCATTCATAGATACTAACAATGAAATTTTGGAAAAAAACTGAAAAAAAAAAAACCCAATTTCTTTTGCAATTGCAACCAAAAGAATAAAATACCTAGGAATAAACTTAACAAAGGATATGAAGAACCTACATACTGCAAACTACAAAGCATTATTAAAAGAGATTACAAAATACACAATGAAATAAAAAGATATTTTGTATTGATGGATTGGAAGAATCAACATAGTTAAAATGTCCATATTGCCCAAAGCAATATACAGATTTAATGCAACCCCCATGAAAATCCCAATGACATTTTTTAAGTAAATAGAAAAAAAATCATCAAATTTGTATGGAACCACAAAGGACTTTGAATAGCCAAAGCAATCTCGTGGTGGGAAAAAACAAATGAAGCCAGAGGTATCATACTCCCTGACTTAAAATTATACTACAAAGCAATCATAATCAAAATAGCATAGTATTAGCAGGAAAACAGATACACAGACTAATGGAACAGGATTGAGAGCCTCAAAATAAAACCACATGTGTATGGACAAATAATGTTTACAAAGATTTTATTTATTCATTTTTAGAGAGAGGGGAAGGGAAGGAGAAAGAAAGGGAGAAAAACATCCATGAAAGAGAGAAAAACATCAATTGGTTGCCTCTCGTATACAACAGAACCCACTACTTAGGCATATGTTCTGACTGGGAATTGAACTGATGACTGATGCCCAACCAACTGAGCCACATGGGTCAGGGCTGGGTAATTCTGATAAAGGAGCCAACAAATATACAATGGAGAAAAGAAGGCCTCTTCAGTAAATGGTGCTGGAAAATCAGAAAGCCTCATGCAAAAGAATGAAACTACTGGTAGACTGTTGTTTCTCCCCATGTACAAAAATTAACCCCAAATAGATCAAAGACCTAAATATAAGTCCTGAAACAATAAATTATATAGAAGACAACATAAGTATTAAACTTATGGACCTTGGTTTTAGAGAAAATTTTATGAGTTTGATCCCAAAAGCAATGAAAGTGAAGGCAAAAATAAATGAGTGGAACTATATCAAAGTAAAAGCTTCTGCACAGCAGAACAAACTGGCAATAAAACAAAAAGCTAATCAACAAAATGGGAGAAGATATTTGAAAACAACAATTCTGACAAGGGGATTAATAATGAAACTCTACAAAGAACTCATACAACTCAACACCAAACAAACAATCCAATTTAAAAACATCAGAGAACCTGAACAGATATTTTTCCAAGCAGACATACAAATGACCAACAGATATATGAAAAGATGCTCAACTTCACTAGCTGTTAGGGAAATGCAAATTGAAGCTACAATGAGATAATAGAATGGTTATTATTCTATTATCCCACCTGTTAGAATAGTTATTATCAACAAGTATTATAACAACAAGTGTTGGAAAGGTTGTGAAGAAAAAGAAACCCTCATTCACTGCTGGTAAGGATGTAAACTGGTATAGCCACTATGGAAAAATTATGGTGGTTCCTAAAAATATTAAGAATAGAGTTACCATATGACTCAGCAACCCTCTTCTGGGTATCTACCCAAAACATTTGAAAAGATTTACTTGCAAAGACATATGCACCCTTGTTTTTATTGCAGTATTATCCATGCTGGCCGAGACATGGAAACAACCAAGGGTCCTTTGATAGATGATTGGATAAAGAACATGTAGTACATGTATACAATGGAATACTACTCAGCCATAAGAAATGATGAAATACTGCCATTTGCAACAACATGGGTGGACCTTGAGAATATGCTAAGTGAAATAAGTCAGACAGAAAAAGTTAAGAACCATATGATTTCACTCATATGTGGAATATAAAACTGAAAGTAACACATGAACAAACAAGAAAAACAAAGACTCACAGAAACAGAGAACAGTATGGTAGGTACTGGAGGTAAAGGGGGTGAGGGTTAGTAAAGGGTAAAGGGGTCAAATATATGATGATGGAAGATGAGTTGACTTTAGGTGGTGGGCACACAATGCTATATACAGATGATATATCATAGAATTGTACACTCAAAACCTATACAATTTTATTAACCAATGGCACTCCAATTAATATCATAAAAATTTTGTAAAAAGCAACTACCTAAGGATGCTGGCTATGGATTAAAACCCAGCCGTATTTCATTCTCAAGTTAGTTATTTTCCCCTTTGGAAGTCAGATAAGGTTAGTGGGTGTGTATACATTAATAATTAGATAGGGAAAAACACTCCAGAAAGAACCTGAGAATTCTGTAGCTATTCACTGAAAAACAGATAAAATGGAATAATTGGAAAATGTGTGGTGAAAAATAAGAGGATGTAGCAAAAGAGCACACCAAGATTAAGTCTAAGACCAAGACAAAACAGAAAAATCAACCAAACATGTAGACAGCGTTCCTGGCTACATCTGTGGTTTCCACTTCCCCATCTCTCAGGCGCTCCTCCAATCACAGCGCTCTGTCATCTGACTCCACCGTGCTGATGAAACATCCATCTCAAAGGTCCACAATGACCTCAGTGAGCACAGTGATTCTTTTTATAGTTTAATCTTATTTGACCTTCCATCAAGTATTCCACATTCCTGGATATTCCCCTCTCATTGAAATAGTCTCCTTTCCCAATACCTTTATGGTTTTCCTTCTAAATATCCAGCAGCCGCTTCTCAGTCTTTTGACCTTTGGTTGTTGGTGTTCCCAGGTCTACCTCAACTCTTTTCTCAGTGTGCATTCTCCATGAGCAAACCAGTACATCCTTATGACTTGTACACTGATCACTTCCAACTGTACTCCCAGCCCAGTTTTCTCTCTAATATCTAAATGCAAATATCCAGACATAGACTGGAAATGTCCACTCAGAGGTCCTGTGGGCACCTGTAGGGTAGACAGAAACAGTCTGGCTCCATCACCCAGATGTCTGGGAAATGAAGATAGGTTGTGTTCTCATAGCCTTGAGACCAGTCTGACAAATGGCTCCCATAACATTGAGTGGGCTCCCATAACACTGAGTGGGTTCACAGAATCTCACTATATTACACAATGTATTCTGGCTCCCTGCAGGCTTTGTCTGTATTTACTATGTAAGGGGGCAGGGGCTCCCCACTGGGGACAGGCTGCTTGCAGCTGCGTGGATCACCTACCATTGAATAAAGGCATGTCAAGCATCCCCACAGCTTTGTGACTTTTCTTCTGTCTGCCTGAATCCGAAGTGAACCTGCCTGGCTTTGATGGGCTACAAGACAGCGCTTCAACTTCAACATGTCCAAAATGGAATTCCCACCCAAATCTATTCTTTTTAATCCACATGTCTTGATGAATGCCCCCTCCTCCCACTCAGACCCCTTTCCTCCTTCGTGTCTGTAATGTCTCCTCTGTTCTATCTTTACTGCCTTTTCCATAGACTGTACTGACACTGTAGCTTCCGAGCTGATTTGCCTGCCTTTAGGGTCACTGTTGTCCATTCTCACATCCCAGTCACTGCATGCTCATTTTTCCATTCCGTCAGTCTCAGCTCCTAGATAAGTCAACATCTTTAGCATTGCACAAGAGACTGTTAGTTTGTGGTCTACTTCCTGCCACTTGAGCATTTCTTCCACTTGCAACCTTCCTCCCTAAGCTTTATCCCAATGTGTGTACATGTTTCTCTCCCTTTGTTAACTCATCTCCCCACTTCTTTCTCTGGTTAACTTCAACATTTAGATGTCATTTCCTCTGGGATATTTGTTCTGAGACTCTTCCAGTCTGGATTGAGTTTCCCTTCTATTTTTTTCCTATGACATCCACTACTCACTTTTTAAATTTACTTATTAAGTTTAGAGAGAAAGAGGAGTTGGGGAATAAAGAGAGAGAGAGAGAGAGAGAGACATTGATTTGTTGTTCCACTTAGGTATATATTCATTTCTTGATTCTTGTATGTGCCCTGACAGGGGATCAAACTCATGACCTTGGTTTATTGGGACAATTCTCTAGCCAATTGAGTTACATGGCTAGGGTCACCCAATACTTACTTCTGTTCTAGCTCTAATCACCCTCTATCATCCCCCTTTCTTCCCCCTTAGGTTGTAAATTCCTTGAAAGCACAGACTAGGTCTTGTTTTCTAAATAACTCTAATAACACAGGGTTTGGCACATAGTAGGCATTCAAAAAAGTTAGGAATGCATGAATGACATACTTAGAATAGAGGAAAGTTTTCTCATTTCTGAACCTTATTTTAAAACTTGAGGGTACACCCTTCCAAAAAGAGGAATTATAGGAAGAATACAAATAACTGTGTTACTGAGAGAATAGGAGTAAACCTACCACAGATCCATTTCTGGGAGAGCCTCATGGCCATGAAGAAGATGGAAAAGACCACTGACATATTAATAAACAAATATTATCACAAGCCTTCTTATTTCCAGTTTTTTCTTCTAAAAACCCACTTGTCTTTCCTACAGAAAGCTATTTGTTTTTCACACAGAAGCCTTTTTTCACTCCCTTCTCTTTCCTACTAAGCCAGGTGGATATGCCTCAAAATTGAACTACTAGCTTCTAGCTACTTCCATAGAAATAAGCATTTTTTTCTCCTGTTAATCTGTCAGGTTAGTTCCCAGGTTCTCAGGAACTACACCTAAGAGAGTGGAGCAAATGTTTTTCTCCTCCCCAGACAGTGTATATGCCATGTTTCGATACAGACCATGGGTGGCAAATACAAGGCCCATGGGCCGAATCCGGCACTCTGCCTTGTTTTATCTGGCTGGCACCTTGCTTCCACCTGGCGGCAGCGCCCAGCTCTCACTTAACTGTTCAGAAGTACTTATATTTATACAGTATAAAATTACATTTGGGCCTTTGAAGGTAACCGTGAGGCTGATGTGGCCCCTGGTGAAAATGAGTTTGACACCCCCGGGCTAGACCATGGCCATGCAGATGTTTGCAATTGTGGTATCATATGCCACAGCTTGTCACATGCTTCTCTTGTGGGGCACATCAATTGTTTCTATTTTTTTATTATTTTTAAATCTCTCCTTGTTCATGCCACTTTCCCTTGCATTCTCTTCCACAGAGAATATACAAAAACATGCAAATGCATAATTACGTAAATATACAAAATTTACCGTTTGTCTAGATACTGAAAACTCAGTATCTAGAAGACTCAAGCAGTGCTGTGTGTCTGCGAGTCTCTTCTCTATGGAATTAATCTAGGTACCAGTCACAGACTTCCTGCACCTAGATTTCTCAGACCAAAAACATTAACAAACACCAGCCACTCAGACCTGCCAGGCAATAAAGAAAGCTGAGGTTGGTGTGTCCAATAAATATACTTGCTTTGATTTGAGCTCCCCTCTCCTAGAGCTTTGCACATGACATGTATGAAGAGTTAAACAAGGAAAACTTGTCATAGTTACTAATTTTCGTTTGTGGTGCTTGGTTTTTAAAATTCTGAAGCAGCCATTGAAGCAGATACAGCATTTCAAAGCTCTGCCACAAGTATGGTGTGGTTTTTTTTTTTGAAGTAACATTTATAGGCTTGGTTTATATTATCATTTGGTTTATAATGCTGGCTATAAAGCTTTGACTAAGCAATTACCAAGTGAACCGCACCATACTCTTGGACTACAAAGGGCTAACTTGTGGCCCTTATCTCAGAAATTTATAATATAGTTGGCAAAATGAGAAACCCAAACTTTAAGTACTGAGGAACTTATAAATAAATAAAAACATCAACTATAGAGTGTTTACTCCTTAGTAAACAATTACTAAGACTTGCAGTTTCTTTTTTAAGTCTTAAAGAAATTCTGGAGCAATTTTTTCCACAACCTGGAACATAGGAATAGATGATCAGAAATTTGGATTCATTTCAGAGAATTCTGAAGACTCCATTAGAAACCAATGCAGTCTGGAGAACAAACAAAATCAGGGTGCTGGAAAAGGCCCTTCCATAATTTTCAGATGGTTGAGCTAAGAAACGCTCTCTGCTACTGTCTCTTGGAGCACTGAAATTCTTCAGTGGTCCAATGGTCAGGGTCAGGGAAAATAGGACTGGCAAAATGTTTGCCTGAGGCACGGGGGTACAGATAACGCCCGACTTTTCATAAAGGTTACAGTCTACGGAAGGGCACATTGTAAATAAGCATTATTCAGGAAGGTATTCTTTCTCTACCTCCCAATGTGTTAATTTGGCGGGGTGGGGTCCGGATGGGGCTTCCTCCCCCCTACTGCATTGGGTAACCCTCACCTCCAGCTAAAGGACTTCGGTGCTTTTAGAAGCAGGTGCAGAAGCTGCTGTTTAAAACCTTTCTTAGTTCCCTGTTTCAAAGAGTTCAATTTCTGCTCAGTCAGATGGGATTAAATTCCATCTACATCCTTAGGGATTTACATTTTTTGAAAGAAATAAAGAAAACCTCAAAAAAAATAAACATGATTTTTGTTACAACTCTTCTCCTTTGGCACAGTGCTGACCTTATAACATGTAAGAGCCCTTCACTGGCTCTTTACCTCATTAAAGAAATAGCTGAGGATTTCTCAGAGATTCCTAGGAATGGCTAATTTATTCCTAGTTGTCTGAAAAAACAGATATTCCAGGGAAAGATATTGTACATTGTTGGAGAGTGTGCCTAAATCAACAGAAGGGCTTCCGTTCAGTAAGTTCTTTCCCGTAAATTCTATCTTAACTCTAGCTTTGAGCCATACGTTTTCAAATCTTGTTCCACAGAGCTTAGGAGGTCCTCAAACATTTTACTCTCATTTTGTAGAATTTGTTTTTGGCTTCTGAGTTTGGTGGTTATCTGTGATTCCTAAAAATCATGTATAGAAAAAAATATGAGTATATTCTTGTGAATAATTGTGAATTGATTAATACACTTTATCAAGGAACTACTGGTATATGAGGTGCAAATCTAGGGACTAAGGATGTAGCAACAAACAAAGCAAATAAAAATCGAATAAATAAGAAAATCACATAATATGTTAGAAGGTGATAAGTGCTGTCAACAAAAATAAAATGAGGCAGATCAAGAATGCTAGTGGGAGGAATGGCAATTTTAAGTTTGGAGGCCTCAATGAGCAGTTACCATTTGAAAACAATTAGAAGGAAGTGAGGGAATAAGCCATATAGATAAATAAGGAAAGAGTATTCTGGGCAAAGGGAACAGCCAGTGCAAGGGCCAAGCGGTAGGTCAATGTATGGGTATTTGAAATACAGGAAGGAGATGATCCGGCTACATTAGAATCAGTAAAGGGGAAAGTGAGACCAGAGAAGTAGGGGTGCAATAAACTGATTGTAAAGGTCTTTAGCTTTTACTCTGAGAGAAATGGAAAGTACATATATGAATGCAAGTTGGGAAGTCTTTAAACATTACAGATGTATATTTTCAACACAGCATTCCTACCTCCTTATCCCATATTCCCCAGAGGTTGCTGGCATTTTGGTTCATGTCTTTCCGGAGGTTCTTCTGTGGGATTATATAGATAGATGTGTACATATAAAAATACATAGTTTGTTGTGTGATGGGGTGTGTGCGTGTCTGTCTTTGTACATGTCTTTTAACTTTTATATGCTCTGTTTTCATCAGAAATTTGCTTTTCACAATGAATATGTCTTGAAGATGTTTCTTTTTCAAGGTGGTACATATGTTTCTATTTCATTCTTTTTAAGTATTTCATAATATTCCATTATGTACACATGCTACTTTTTATTTAACGTTATAGTAAATATTTAGGTTCTAATTTATTTTCTCCCTTCTTTCCTTCCTTCCTCTAACCTCATTTTCTTCCTCTTCCTTTTTCCCCTATGTTGAATTACTGTTGTTTTAATATTATATTTAACAGCATAAAATTACATGTTACATGAAACATCAGAGGAAATTTGAAAATTAAAGCGTGTGTTACATTCTGTTAGAAAAGCAATATATCTTTTCTAAATTGGAATCACTTAGATTTGCCTCATCAGAAAAGAGGCTTAGGTTACTTCTTAAGAAAGGGCTTACCTACTGTGTATTGCTCTAATAAATGGAATCAGCGGAAATCATGAGAGCTCGAGCATAGTTACTCTGAGCTTTGCTAAGAGTTCGCTTGGTCACCTTAGCCAAGTCAGTCACAGGTCTACAACAACAGGAAATAAGGAGCCTATATCCACAATCTGCTTCTTCTATGCTGGCCTCTCTTCTCCCACCACCTACAGCCTGAACCAATATGGCATCCAGCCAGCACCGTGTTAGGTCACGTGTGTTAGTCTGGTCAGCCTAACCTTGATGTCAGCCCTTGGAGGGTAGGATCCATGTCTTACCTTCCTTTTTTTTCCCCAGCAGACCCAAGGGGCTCCTTAGAATCATGGTCATTTATTTTAAATATATGTTTAATTATCCTTAAACTTTTACTTACCAGGTTAGCTTTACTTGGTCTAGAATAAACCTTGGAATAAAAGTTCTGCCATCTCTATGTATATATCTGCACTTCTTTGAAGTGTGCCATTGATCAGGAAGTTCTTAATGTTGTCCTGGTCTGGGTGCCCCCCGCCCCCCGCCCAGGTCTTGCTTATAGAGACAACTGCATTAGTGGCAGAATGCACACACACTTTGGTCAGTTAAACAGCAGAGAGACACAGGTGCCTCTGCTTCGCCCATGCTTACATCACAAAATGATCAGCTGTGCAGTCACTAGGAAAATTATCACAAAGGATCACAGTAGTATCATGTAAATAATTTTGTCCTTATTCATATTTACAGTAAAGAGTGAGATGAGAAATGAGTCCCTGCTGGAACCTGGGGCTGTCAGTTCATGCTACTTCCTCTCTTCCCTTCAAAAGGAAATAATTAGCCTTATGAATTGAAGCTGTTTAAAAGGTAGAACACATTTAAAAGTTCATATACAGGGTGGGACAAAAGTAGGTTAACAGTTCATGTGGAAAATAATACAATAATTAGTAAATAATGCAAGAATAAACTCTGTGTCTCATGTGCTCACAGCTGCAAACTGACTTTTGCCACCCCCTGTGTATTCGCAGACATGGCAGCAGCTATTGCAACTTTTGTGTTAGATCTTGTTTCTAGTTGGAATGAGGGATAATTTCACACACATTTCAAAGATTTGTTGTGCTCTGTGATTAACATGCAAATTTATTTAAGGGAGTCATCTATGCTATTTTTGGGATTTAAGTACAATATTTTCTCTCTTGGGATACTCAAAGTGAAACTACTACTACAAGAAGGAAGGGATTCCCCCAAATTAAAAAGTGATCCTCACTTAAAAAAAAAAAACCTGGAGGACTTATTTCTTAATGATTACAGAGTTTCTGTTTGGGGTGATGAAATGTTTTGGAAATAGAGTGATGATGCTTACATTATATTGTGAATGTGAGTGCCGCCACTGAATCAAACACTTAAAGTGGTTAAAATGGCAAATTTGATGTTATAAATAGTTTACTACTTATAAAAAAATCAAAAAATAAATAATAAAAAAATAATATAAATAGATGGAATTTCTTAACAATTCAAGATTTTTTAAACTTTCATTTCTTTTCAATAAATACTCATTGGATGCCTCATTGTACATAATAGAGGGATGATTCAGGACAGTGGCTTACATATAAAGACAACTTAGAGAATGGCCAGTTCAGTAATCAGTATTTCACATGTCTCATATTACCATGTCAACCTTGTAAGGAAGGAACTACTATTATCACCATTTTATATTTATTTTATAATTGAGAAGGTTTGGATTAAAAAAAATTGTTAAGGCTGGTCAGGAGTGGTACAAGAAACTCTTTCTTTGTAAATGCCACTATTTCACTTGACATCATCATGCTTTCAGACTGTGAAATGCCTATTTAATGCAGTCATAACTTCCTGGTTTAGAGAACATTGAGACTTCTAGTCAAGATGGAGGTGTGAGTAGACATGCTTTGCCTCTTGGCATAACCACAAGAAGAATTACAACTAATCTCAAAACAAAAACACCCAGAACTGCCAGAAAATCGAACTGTATAGAGAAGTCCAACAACTGAGGATTTAAAGTAGTCATATTCATCCAGATGGGTAGGAGGAGTGGAAATGTGGAAATGGGTGGAGAGAGGGGTGGCTTAGAGAGGTGGCGAGAGGTGACAATGGCAGGGGTGAAACAGGTGGTCCCACACTCATGTGTGGTAGATAGAAATGGGAGGGGCTCCTAGGGAGCGAGTGATCCCAGTTCCAGAACGCACAGCCCAGGGTTCTAGCACAAGGAAGATAAAGCTCTACAACTTCTGGCTATAAAAACCGGTGGGGGTTGGTGCGGTGGTGGAAGAAACTGCTACTTTCTCAGGAGCGTCTGTTTGAAGGGACCGTGTGAACTTAGAATGTAGGCAAACCCACCCACTCTGGGATTTGCCACCAGGGAAACAACTGGAAGGACAACAATCACATACAGGAAGTGGGTAAAGTGAATGGAAACAGGGCGAGTGCCAGGCAAACCTCCAGCAGCCAGGCGGTGTCACTGTCTCCTCTCTGACCCTTCCCCCCACAGAGAGCCACAGTGCCACAAAGCCTTGAAGTGGGTTGCCCCACCCTGGCAAATACCTAAGGCTCTACCCCATGCAATTTAACAGGTGTGCTAAGACAGGGAGTCAAAGCAGCTCTACCTAATACACATAAACAAACACAGGGAGGCTGCCAAAATAAGGAGACAAAGAAATATGGCCCAAATGAAAGAACAGAACAAAACCCCAGAAAAAGAACTAAAGGAAAGAGATAGCCAACCTATTAGATGCAGAGTTCAAAACACTGGTGATCAGGATGCTCAGAGAACTCACTGAGTTTGACAAAAACATAAGGGAAGGAGGGAAGGTTACACTAAGTGAAATAAAGAAAAAGCTACAAGGAACCAACAGTGAAGGGAAAGAAGCCGGAATTCAAATAAATGATTTGGAACAAAATGAAGAAATAAACATTCAACCAGAACAGAAATAATAAATAAGAATTTTTTTAAAAAATGAAGAATGTATAAAAAGACTCTAGGCATCTCCAAAAGTGCCAACATCTGAATCATAGGGGTGCCAGAAGGAGAAGAGAAAGAGCAAGAAACTGAAAACTTATTTGAAAAAATAATGAAAGAAAACTTCCCTAATTTGGCAAAGGAAATAGACATAAAAGTCCAGGAAGCACAGAGATTCCCAAACAAGTTGGACCCAAAGAGGGTAACACCAAGACATATCATAATTAAAATGCCAAAGGTTAAAGATAAAGAGAGAATCTGAAAAGCAGCAAGAGAAAAGCAGAGAGTTACCTACAAAGGAGTTCCCATAAGACTGTCAGCTAATTTCTCAAAAGAGATCTTGCAGGCAAGAAGGGACTAGAAAGAAGTATTCCAAGTCATGAAAGGCAAGGACCTACATCCAAGATTGCTCTATCCAGCAAAGCTATCAGAAAAAACCATATCATTCAGAATGGAAGGGCAGATAAAGTGCTTCCCAGATAAGGTAAAGCAAAAGGAATTCATCATCACCAAGTCATTATAAAAGATCAAAACTATGAACATAAAAATGGCAATGAACTCATAACTATCAACAACTGAACCTAAAATAAAACAAAAACAAAAACAAACTAAGCAAACAACCAGAGCAGGAACAGATTCGTAGATATGGGAGGGTTATCAGCTGGGAGGGATAAGAGGGATAATAGGGGAAAAGCTGCTGGGATTAAGAAGCATAATTGGTAGGAACAAAACAGGCGGAGGAGGGGCGGCCAGTTAAGAATATTATAGGAAATGGAGAAGCCAAAGAATTTATATGCATGACCCATGGACATGAACTAAGGTGGGTGGGGATTGTTGGAAGGAGAAGGGTTCCGGGGTGGAGGGGGCAAAGGAGGAAAAATGGGACAACTGTAATAGAAGAGTCAATAAAATATACTTAAAAAAAAAAGAGGAGAACATTGAAAAGAATAGCATGTTCTAAATATACCTTCTGTCTCATCTTCAAATCTGTCCGGACCTTTGCACTGAAACTTAGTGCTATCTTTGGGTTTCTTTCACTTCCTTTCCAAATCTGTGTTATCTTCCTGCCTATAATTTTTTGCTAGAAGGCAGGGCCTATAAAAGGAGACCCCAGTTGTGCCAGAGCTAGTCAAAGACAGGAAGTTTATACGGAGCAAAACTAGCTAGAATTGGTTTTGATCTTTCTTAAAGTTGTGTTAGCTTTAGAGATGCTGTCATCAGGACTCTATTGCACAAAAAGGAAGGGGTAAAAATACCTCTCTGGCATGTGAATTTCGTTCTGTTTCCCATACCCCTTGCCAGGAACGCTGGAAAATCATCTGGGGCAGACCGGTCTATCAGTTTGAATCCCAGTGGTTGAGAAAGACGTGGGAATAATCAGCTAATGGAGAAGGGACTCCAGGAGATCTGAACACTGTCCTTTTGACCCTGGACATTTCCTCAAGGCTGGTTTATTTTTGGAAAGCCTCAGTTCTTCTGGTGTTGCAGGACCTACCCTGGGCTGATAAATTTCCTTTCTGATTCCATTTCCTCCTGAGAGCTCAGAGGGTACTTCCTGGACCTTAAGGAACATGGATCTTGGTTGAAGTTTCTCTAGGGAGACTTGCAAGTGCAGCACCACTGCCTAGTCTGGTTGGGGTTGGGCTGCTTTTCTACCAGCCTCACACACTGTGACTGAGGTGCGTTGTTTGCCTGCTTTTGTTTTCCCAAATGTTCATACTGAGCACAGAATCTTGATTCTTTTTTGGTGTATGCTTTAACAAATGTGTCCCTTAAATCAGTACTTCTCATTCTTGTTAAAAAGCAGGCCCTTCAGAAGTCTGTGGGTCTGGGGTGGGCCTGAGATTCTGCATTTCTGACAAGGTACCAGGTGACTTCAGGGCTGCTGGTCCGGGAGTGAGGGCGTGAGCAAAGACTTCAATGTGTTTTGCTTCTGGGGTGAAGTGGGTTAGAGGGGTGCCATCGGAACGAAGGAATGTGGCCAAGCACATGCTTTATGTAGGGTGCCTGAGGGAAAAAAATCATACAGCATCCTGCTCTTCTGATGGGGCATCTCTAAGTGTGGCAGTTCCTGTTAAACAGTTTCCTGGGTGTGGTAAACCCAGTCACCCCAAGGAGAGAGGATGTAAGGCAGCTCCTTAGATGTCATGGGGCACTTTGAGCAGAGCCCAAAGTCTTTCTGTGACTTTAATAATCTGGGGATTAGGTGTCCATAGCATGCCTCACACTGGTGTCATCAGTGATCACGCTGGACATTTCAGCTTCAGTTAAAAATTATGTATGCTGAGAAAATAACTCATATCTTCCTCCTACTATTTGGAAATGAAGATTGTAAGCACATGAATCTATTACATTGTTTAAAATCAATTTGAGTAAGGAATATATGTTTAATCTTCTTGTGAGAGACCTATGTTCTTCCTTAAACCAAGTAGCTTCCTGTTCTAAATAACATATTTTAATCTGAAAGTAGCTTTTAATCCAAAGACAAATGAAGAAGAAAAAATATAGATAGGAAAAGGTACCTATTCTGTCCCTAGTTGAGGGGAGAAAATAAAAATGGAAGAAAGAAGGGGAAAAAGCATGTTGGCTGGGAAAGTCATGCTTTGTGAAATGAATGAAAGAAAACCGGCCCAGAAGTAGAATTCTTTCCCACACATGCATGGGAGTTGTAGGCTAGTAGCTTGTGTTTGCTCAGCTGGAGAAATGTGCTTGAGACAGAGCAGGTAAATTATCAATTTTGTTACCTTAATAACATGCTGAAACTATTTGTCATTTAGCTGAGGATTATGCAATGGAATGAAAGGTCAGAGGTGTGAATAGTCCTCTGGAGTCCTGGTATGAACCCACGAAACCATCCCAGACAGAGGGGAATTTCTTCTGTTTGAAATAAGCTTCCAATGACATTCCTTTATGTCATGGCATATAACGAGGAGTGTTATTAAAAAATTTAATAACCTGTGTGGCACAAACATTGACCAATCAGAATAGAAGCTATTGTAAATAATGCACACCATAGCAAATCTATGGTAGGCAGTAAGAACATACAGAGCTGAACATTATTAACCTAAGCTATCCCAGATTTTAATTAAACCTTTTTTTGTGGGGAGAAATTATAAAGCTTCAGATGAGTTCAGAGACGTATATATTAAATCCTCATATAATATTGTTGATGAGTCCTTGCGACTTTAAGCAAAATGATGTATAATGAAACAATTTTATCATTATCTCATTGATATATGAACAAGGGTTAAGTTCCTATGACGTCTCATCAACGTTATAATGGAACAACTTTGAACAAAATGACATTATTTGTTGTTGGGGGGCCTGGCAAATGGAGCCCAGACTCTGGCCTCATTCAGTTAGGTGAGGCCGTTCCCTCTCTTTCCAAGCCCAGAGCAAACCCTGATTCTGCCTGTAGATCTTCAAACTGCACTATAGAAAGCACAGTTCTCTTAAGTCACTGCAAGATTCAAAATCCTCTTTCTTAAACAGGATTAGGGAAAATGCATATATTCTTTTGTAAAGAGTTACAGCAGAAAGTTAAATTGATCACCATGCTCTCCTTCCAAGCATTATCCCTCTTGATTTTTCACAATCATCTGGGGATACTAGCCATGGGGGTTATTATTTTAACCTTTCAGTGAAGAAACTGAGGGTCTGGATAAGCAATTTGCTAAAGGGCACAGGTGTGGCTGGATAGTGGGTGTACCCAATTTAATCTTAGGTTTGTTTCTCAAAGTTCAGGTTAATCCTGTCCTTTCCTTCAGTGTCTTCACGAGACCTCGAACAATCTATGTTGTTCTCTACTAGGGTTCGTCTTCTTTTTATGTCATGATTTCAAACCTTTGTGCATTAAAAAGGATCCTTTTTCTATTTCTTCTGTCAAAATCATTCATGTGTCATCTTAGCTTTACCTCCATTTAGGCCTTTAATCCCCAGAAATAAAAGTTTAAAAGCAGGTGTCATGCTTAACAGTCACCTGGAGAGCTTGCTGAAACTCAGATTGTGGGCCCCAGTGACAGAGGTTCTGGGTCAGTAGGCTGGGGCTCAGGTGTGAGAACTTGTATTTCTAGTAAGCTTTCAGATGATCTTAGTGCTACCATTCAGAGACCATGCTTTACAGGCATGGCATCAGTTGATAATTCAAAATAGCATCCTTATATTTTAGTGAGGGGACTTAGTGTGCTTAACTACAGATTACAGAGCTAGACTTCCTGGGTTTGAATATTGATGCCATCAGACAGGCAAGTTGTGCAATCCTGGGGAAATTAATCCATCTGCGTCTCAGTTGCCTAGTCTCTAAAATGGGTTCAATGACGCTACCTACATCACAAGGTAGTTGTGAGGATTAAATGGCTTATTACTTAGTCTTATTATTATTAAGTCTTGCTCAATTCATAATTGTACTTTGCAATGGAAATACCAACAATAAGAATTCACAAAGGTGCCAAATGCTCTTCTTTGATGTAGATGTTACCCCAGAGTTTAATGATGAGATAAACATATTCTTTTTTAAAAAAACGATTTTATTTATTTTCAGAGAGAGGGGAAAAGAGAGAGAAAGAGAGAAACATCGACTAGCTGCCTCATACATACCCCCAACCAGGGCTTGGCCCACAGTCCAGGCATACACCCTGACCAGGAATTGAACTGATGACCTTTTAACTCTCAGGCTGTCACTCAACCCACTGAGCCACACCAAACAGAGCAGATAAACATGTTCTTGTGTGTGTGTGTGTGAGTGGGTGTTCTGGGCCATCACCTAGCACTTCCCACCAAAAGGAGAGAGAGTAAATGATGCTGAGACTTTGACAAATGCCAATCACGTAGGGTCTTATATACTCTTCTATAACCTTGAATTTGGCTCTGACAAGGATGAAAGTCATCAACATAATTTGAAGCTGAGGAGTGCAGTCAGAATGGCATTTTATCTATCTATCTATCTATTTATCTATCTATTATCTATCTATCATCTTCACCCAAGGATATGCTTATTTTTAAAAAAGATTTTATTTATTTATTTTTAGAGAGAGGGGAAGGGAGGGAGAAAGAGAGGGAGAGAAACATCAATGTGTGGTTGTCTCTTGCGCACCCTCTACTGGAGACCTCACCTGGCCTGCAACCCAGGCCTTTGTCCTGACTGGGAATGAAACCACCCGCCCTTTGGTTCCCAGGTCAGTGCTCAATCCACTGAGCCACACTAGCCAGGGCTAGGAAGAATTTTTTTTAAAGGAAAATAACAAATGTTGGCTTGGATATGAAGTACTAGAACTTTTGTGTTTTGCTAGTAGAAATTAAAAATGGTGCAGCTGCTAACATAAATAGCTTGACCATTCCTCAAAAAATTAAACATGGAATTACCATATGATCCAGCATTCCTGCTTCTGGGTATATGCCAAAGGAATTGAAACCAGGCACTCAAGGAGAGATCTTCACTCCCACATTTGTAGCAGAATTATTCACAATAGCCAAAAAGTGGAAGTAAAATTTAAGTGTCCATGGACAGATGACTACCATAAAATAAGGTATATGCATATAATGAGATATTATTATATTATTCCACCTTAAAAAATTTTTAAAGATTTTATTTATTTTATTTTTAGAGACAAGGGAAGGGAGAGAGAAAAAGAGAGAAACATCAATGTGTGGTTGCCTTTCGTGCGCCTGCAACTGGGGACCTGGCCTGCAACCCAGGCATGTGCCCTGACTGGGAATCAAACCTGTGATCCTTTAGTTTGTAGGCTGGCACTCAATCCACTGAGCCACACCACCAAGGTCCACTTTAAAATTTTTAACACGCACTTCAACATGTATAAACCTTCATGGCATTATGCTAAGTGAAATATGCCAGACGTCAAAGAACAAATACTGTATGATTCCACTTATAGAAGATACCTACAGTAGTCACACCCATAGAAACAGAAGGTAGAATGGTGGTTGCTACTGGGGAGAGGAGACAGGGAGAAGTTATGTTTAATGGCTACAGCGTTGTAGTTTGGGAAAATGAAAAAAGTTCTAGAGATGGATGGAAGTGACAGTTGTACAGCAATGTGAATGTTCTTAATGTCATAAAACTCTGCCTTAAAAAATGGTGAATTTTATGTTGTCAATATTTTACCATGATAAAAGAAAAAAGAACTCTATCCTCATGTCTTCACATGGCTAGTACTTATTATTATTCACTTTTCAGCTCAAATGGTATCTCCTCAAGGAAACCTCCCATAACTCTATGTAATTTCCTTGTAAGATATATGACTATCTGAAATGTTCTTACTTACACATTTATATAAATATTTATCATATGTCTTCATTAGAATGTCAGCTTGCTGAGGATAAGGTCCTGTCTAATTCAAAGCTGTATCTAACCTTAGTTCTTGGCACATGATAGATGCTCAATACATGTGGAATAAACAAATAAAAACAGCTTAGTGAGAAAAAGATGTTCCACCGGACAGTGCACTGGTGCATGTACTCCATGGGAAATTTAAATGTACACTGTGTATTCAAAAGTCAAAGTGAAACTGAAAATTTAACTTCACCAGTATTAGCTGTGATGGTGGAGTGAGAGGGCAGGAAGATGAAATGAATCAACTATATTTGGTAAAATATTTCCTTTCATTGACTTTCCGTATGACCTCCCTTCTCCGCCTCCCGATTCCCAGGACTTCAGCAAACCCTCTTCCCTCTCCGGGCATCACCCGCCCGTGCCTGCTGCCTGTGGCTGCTTTCATGCTGCAGTGCCAGAGTGCAGTGGTTGTTACAGCAGCTGCGTGGCCCACAAGGCTAACATCTGTACTATCTAGCCTTTCACAGAAAAATTGCTAGCCAAACCCCAATGTGGATAAAGATAACAGACAAAAGATGTTTGTTTACTCCTCTCCAAGAACTTTCATGATACTCATTCAAGTCAATCTAGAAATACTTATTGAGCACCTACTATGTTTTAGGCACTGTCGTAGGCACTGGGGGTAGAGCAGTAAATGAACTAGAACCCTGCTCCTGTACAGCTCACCTTCTAATGGGAGAAGAGACATGGTAAACAATGACCAAGTAATATAGTATGTTAGAAGGTGAGAAGGGCTAGAGAGAAAAATATAGTAAGGGAAGAGATAATCAGAAAGGCTCAAACGGGTTTTGCAACTTTATTTAAATAGAGTGGAGGAAAGCATTTGGGGAGAAGCAATGGAGGCAGAAGTGTGTTTAACATGTTAGAGAAATACCTAGCAGGCCAGTGTAGATGGAGGAGCTGTTTCTCTCCATGGTCTCCACACCTGGGCATTCTGGCTTTGTGCAATGTTGGCTTCTCATTTAAGGTATACGCCTCGTGCTATAGGATAGAAACCCAGCCTTTCACAGTGTCCTGGCTGGCAGTATAATTAAGCCTTCAACAAGCCAGTTCACTGTTCTGTGAAGCCAGCTGCTTCTGCATGAGGAGAGTATGTAGTGGATTTTGAAAGCATGAGCTCATTTTCAAACCTCCTTGGTGATAACATAGGCCCATGGTCAGAACGGGGTTACATTGGATACCATGGCCATAGATGAGCCATTCTCTAACTTCATGATAATCCCATTGGCAGAAGCTCTGCAGGCAGGGAGAGTAAGTATTTACCCAGAATATGTAGCTATCCCTGAGAGCAAAAAGAGCTGTTCTGTTTATGATGGGAGGAACCTACCATAATTAACGGCTACGAGGTGGCTACCTGTTGCCCTGGACAGTGGTGCCATATCATGGCTTAGTATTGGCTTCTGCTGTTGGCAGACTACACACTCAGCACTAGATACAGACAGACTGGCCTTAGGGAGGTGAGGCCCGTGCTCTTGCTCACACTTCCTTCCATGCCCATGCTGTTATAATCACTTTGAATACGGATCTACTGAGCAAGCTCTGGCATGCCTGAAGAAAGGTGTCCTAGCATTCACAAAGTAGATCCTCTTGATTATCTGCTGTTTGACAGGCCCCACCATCATGGGTCCTCTCTGCTGGGTATATACACAACACACAAATATTTTCACACTTTGTGCCACTGCAAGAGGCCCATACACAGCGCATCTTGTTACCAATTTTTCAAATAATTCTTCCGAGTCCCCAAAGAGGTCGCCAATCCAGTAGCTACTGCCCATAAATCATTATGAATATCTCAGGCCATAAAATAAATAGCCAACTGTATCCATCAAAGTTCTATCCACGTGGAGGGTTTCCCTTCTGCATGGACCTCTGTGGTCATGCTTGAGTGTAGCACAGTGGGCATCCACATTGGTCATCGTGGCACCATTTGAGGATCCATCTGAGAACTAGACCTGCACTTTATTCTCCTCTGTGAACTGCTCATTAGGAATTCCCCAACAGGACACTCATACAGGTTGGGGAAAAGATAGGGAAGGTACTTGGTAGCTGGAGCCAGCCGGTCATACATATGACTTGTGCCTTCCGGACCTGCAGGGGCCTGCTATCCTGTATACTGCTTCCATGTTATGATGGGAAAGTTGCTGGATTTGTACATCCAGTTTTGTGGTTCGTGATGGGAAATCCAGGTTGCGTAGTTACTCGATGCCATGTGGTCGTATTTTCAGTCTCAAAAACTAGAGCCACAAGCTGCTTTTCAAGGGGAAACTATTGGTTGTCAGAAAAGAATATGGTTTTCCCAAACCCCTGGAAGTCTGTGCCATGGGGATGCTACTAAGGATTCCCTTTAGCCATACCATACACCGAGTCCCTCTCTGCAGCACACCCTTCTAATACCGTTTGGTCTGCCAGGTCCCAGCGCCCAAGTAGTAGAGCAGCTCCTCTTGAAGCCTGGAGGCCTTTCTTTGCACCTGGTCCCCCTCAAGAATGGTAGCTTTACAAATTATCAAACAAATGGGTTAGAGCAGCTGTTCAAAGGATTGCATAGGTTGCCTTCAAATTTGAAAGAGGCCCACCAAGTATGGGGTGTGTTTTTTCCTTCATGATGGGAGTGCAAGGTACTGCAACTTGTGTCTCATTTTTGAAGGGCTGTTTTAACATGTGCCAGACGGCAAAGACCTACTAAATTTTGTAGGGCTTAACCCTCACCCTTTTGCACCTAAATATGTAAATATGGTATTTTTGATGCTTGTTTTTTATCTGCTTACCAGATCTAATTGGCATAATGATGTTAATATACAGGATCAGCATGACGTCCTCTGGGATATCAAGATCAAGGTCCCTCTTAACCATATTATGATGATGGGAGAGAGGACACAAATACAAATGTACACTGTTGTTTCTGCTATGTATATGCAAATTGCATTTGACTTTCCTTATTGATTAGAAAGGAGGAGAAAGCATTTGATAGGTCAGTTGTTGACTACCGTTACCAGGTGCTGTATTGTTTCCACTAAAGCTACCGCATCTCGAACTGCTGCTGAGATCAGCATCGCCACCTGATTAAGATCACAATAAACGACTGCCGTTCTGTATGATCCGTCTGACTTGTACCAGCTAAGAAAGATGAGTTCAATGGGGAGTTTGGAGAAACCGCTGTCCCTACATCATCAATCTCTGTTGTCAGCATTAGTCCCTGGAGTCAACTCTCTCAGGGACGTGGAATTACTTTTGGGTTCCTGACTGGGTAGAGGGGAGGGAGGGTGGGAGGGCAGTTCCAGGGGATTCCATGTGATGCTTCCTACTGTAACAGCTGTCACTCCATGTGGGGATCCACTGTTAGACTTAGGCCAAGACTTTCCCCCGTCTGCTGATCTCCACAAGTCATTCTTCTGAATTGTTTAACTTGGTGGCATTTTGTGTTGCTGAGAGTCAGTGTAATTTCAGAGGTAATATCTAATAATCTACAGAAGCATTGGATATTTTCTTTGCTCAAGTGTATAGTCACCCAGCAAATCTTTCTGGGGAAGTACTACTTAAGATAAATTCCTAGACCAGAAAGATTAGCAACACTTGGGAGCTCATTAAAAATGCAAATTCAGCCTCGGCTAGTGTGGCCCAGTTGGTCAGAAATCATCCTGAAACTGCAAGGTTGTGGGTTCGATTCCTGGTCAGAGCACATACCTCAGTTGCGGGCTCAGTCTCCTGTCTGGCAGGGGTAGGATCCCTGGTCTGGGTGCGTAGGATCCCCGGTCTAAGTGTGGGAGGCAACCAATGAATGCTTCTCTCTCATATCAGTGTTTCTCTGTCTCTTCCTTCCTTTCTTTCTAAAGCAATGAAAAAAATGTCCTTGGGGGAGGATAAAAAATGCAAATTTATAGGTATTACTCCAGTTGTACTAAACCAGGATCCTGGGAATAGTTCCGAAGAATTAGTATTTTAATGAGAATCTCAGCACATTAAAAGGTTGAGAAGTACTGTCTCAGATCAGTGGTTCTTAACCAGGAGTGAGTTTGCCCGTCAGGGTTGCCAAATAGACAACAGGGCACCCAATTGAATTTTAATTTCAGATAAACAACAAATAATGTTTAGTATGAGTATGCCCCCACACAATCATTTGAATCTGAAACTCGAGTTTTATCTGTATTTTTATTGTACTTAATTCTGGTAACCTGCCTCCCCAGCGAGGACTGGGCAATGAATGGTTTAGCAATCACTTTGGCTGTCACAACTGGGGAAAGGGATGTGTGTGAGCGCTACTGACATCTAGTGGGCTGAGACCAGATACGCTGCTAAATATCCAGCAATGTTCAGGACACTCTCCCACACCAAAGAAGCACCCAGTCCAAAGTGTAAGCAGTGCCACGGTTAAGAAACACTGGTTTGAAGGAAAGTTTATGGTACACACCTATGGCTCCGTTGCAAGATCTTTTCTTGAAAGTATTCAGATTTCCCCTCAGAGGGGCTCTCAGTCTCTAAACTGACTCAGGTCTGGGTGTTGGGTACAAGGCACACTTTGGCAACTTCAGTTAGGTTCTGCCTAGCAGACAGATTTTTTTCACCTACAGATGTCCGGCAGCATCTTAATAAGGTGTCAATTTATGATTCCTTGGGGCACCATTATCAATTAGTCATTGGCGCAAAGCACAGCAGGTCAAAACACCGATTCTTGCTCCATCCCTCTGGCCCCCTATGGCAGTTGCACTAGACCTGGCCTTTACCACACCGAATGCCATTATTCCCACTGAGGTTAGGGCATACATCTTCACTGCAGCCTCACTCACCAGCACCTCTGACCTACAGAGCTCTTCAAGGATGCTGGTGCCTGCCTCACAAATGTGTTTCTAGTGTCTTGGTGACCCTCCCTGGAGAGGTCTGGTTAAGAGGTACCTAAGTAGGTTGTTTGTAAGGGTCTATTTCTGTCTCTCCAAAACCTTTTTTTTACTGCAGTATGTTAGGCAATTGATGGCATTTCAACTTCATTAACATGAAGCTATGGCTATTGTTGAGTGCTGGCTTTCGTTAGCTAATCTTTTCAAACTGTTAGTACTATACTCATTGTTCCAACCAATGCGTTAAACTCTAAAACCTGGGGGTATTTACCCAAGTCTATGTGTTCAGTTGAGATTTTTTTCTTGTTTCTTGAGGTTGACCTCTGTATTTCTGTGGTATCAGTTGTCACTTCAACCTTTTCATTTCTGATTTTATTTATTTGGATCCTCTCTCTTGTTTTCTTGAGTCCAGTTGAAGGTTTATTAATTTTGTTCATCTTTTCAAAGTACCAGCTGTTGGTTTCATTGATCTTTTGTAATGTTCATTTTTTAGACTCTATTTTGTTTATTTCTGCTCTGATCTTTTTTTTTTTTTCCTTCTACTCACTTTGGGCTATGTTTGTTGTTCTTTTTCTAGTTCCTTTAGGCACATAGTTAGATTGTTTATTTGAGATTTTCCCACATTGATGAATTTGGCTTGGTTATTATATTGGCTTGATATTTGGCCAATGGAGTTTATCTCCATTGGCTTGACACCCTTAGAATCTATACTCTCGGCTCCTCCCCAGGCTTCCACAGACACCCACAGGCAGTCCCATAAACTCGGGGGACAGGCTCTCTCCTTACAGAGCAGGTCGGCGCTGCCCTCCCTGGGGTGTTGTTCCCGTTCTTATTGCTGCATATAAACCTCTGCATAACTGGGAGTTGAAAGCAACAACTTAGTGCTATGTCTCATGGTCCTGACTGAGTGGATTTCAGAGAGAATGAGAGAGAGACTGGGGAAACCACCACAGAGAATTCTTCTGAAGAGTTTTGTTGTGAAAGAGAGTGCAGCAATAGAGCAGTGGTTGGAAAGTGAAGAGAGATGTTAAGATGAAAGAAATAAATAGCAACATGTTTTTGTGCTTTTGGGAATGATTCTGTAGAGAGGGGTAGATATGGATGTAGATATATAGATACATAAGTACACAGTACATAAATATGTACCATATAGATGATACTGTTCAGAACGAAAGGGGAGCCAAAGGCAATATACTATTACCGAAAGGAACCCCCCCCCCCAGGTTCGTTATGTCTTCCACCTTATAGGAAAGATATCTTTCAATGCCAGAGATTCATGAATAGGAAAGGAAATGTTTATTTAACACTGTACAGACTTAAAGTAGTGACCTAATGTCTTCATCAAAATCCCAAAGTCCCTTAAAACACCCATAAGCACACACAATCCTTCTTTCCCCCTTTTGCCCAGTCTGGGGTACCGTTTCTCAGGAAAAGAAATAGAAGTCCGTGGCTCAGGCAGTCGCCACCCCCCCCCTTCCCAGTAATCCGTCTCAGCTGGTAGGCCTCCCTCAGTTCCTGGCACCATCAGCTGTGTCACTGGGATCTCTCCTAAAGCCGGTGGTAGTTCCCCCTTCTAAAGCTGAGGGGTCTCCACTCTGGCAAAGCACCTTGAGTTCTGGACCCCATTCCAAATCCCTATTTGCCCCCCTCTTGGCTATACCCTGTTACAATACTATCTATATATCTGACGATGTAGAAGAGAAAGAGGAAAGTTGTTCTCACTGAATGAGGAAAGAGGAGATGGGATTTACTGAAGAGAGAAGACATTGCCTTTGGCCTTAGACTGCAGCATGGGTGGTTCATCTGGGCAGAATAATAGGAGGGAAGGCAGAGTGTGGTTGTAGGTGAGCACATATATTGCAGGGAACCTAGAAGTCTCTTCCACTTGCTTGAATTTTCTTAGTAAAATAGGGAATAAGTTTATCAGCTGAGAATGACTATGGGAGAGAGCACTGAGGAGAAAGAAATCACGACATACTAAAAGAGGAAAGTAGAAAAGTGAATGGGATAGGGAAATAGGGTAAGAGTTGCTGGGCACCATTGAGAAGTCCCAGCATTAACATTCTTGATCATGAAATTTAAAATCAGACAAATCATTATTCCTATGTGTTTTTCTTTACCCACATTCAGCTGCAGAGATGTAGGCCTAGAGTGGGGGAGATTTTAGCTAGAGTTTGCAGTTTTGTCAAGCATGTGGCAATGCAGAAGATGAGTGAGGGAGTTAAGGTTGTTTGCAAGAGTGTTACTATAATGAATGATGATGACATTTCAGCTGGTATGGAGATTAAAGAGAACAGTGAGGGATAAGGCATAGTAAAATACTAGTAAAATTAATGGATGGTAGGTCCTCATGGGGGCCAAAAGTTTAATGGAGCTGGGTTATTAGAAGGGCCTAGGTGGAAAGATGAGATAGGGTAGTCAGGGAGTGAGATACATAACATAAAATTGATAATGAGAATGTCTGTGCTATGGCCTGGGACTGCACAGCAGAGGCAGGGTGGGAAACAAAGCATTAAAGAAGTTCAGGGTAGTCAGAGGCCAGAGCACTGGGAAAATCACCTATGTGTCTATTGAATGCACCAAGAAGTTAGACAGAAGCAGCGTTAGAGAGCGTGACAGTGTACTAGATGGGGGAAGAGGGTCCTGGAGTCCAAAGTTAGCAACAACCATCACGGACATTCAGTGATTAGTCTGAAGACATGAAATTCAAAGCTGAGATCTTTTGAGGGGAAGTGGGTAGATGATCCACTTTGGGATGTTCATATTTTTGTGGTGGTTTCTCCTCTCAGAATAGCATATCAGAATGTGAAATCCACCAATGTAACCTCAAAAAAACATTTTTTCTGTAAAGACTTTTCATGCTTTAATCAAAAGAGGGCGCCAGAGCCTAGCCAAAGATTATTTGTGTTTTCCTCTAAGGCTAGGGCAACCATATTTACTTTTAAAATTTATTTATTTTATTATATCTTTATTGATTATGCTATTACAGTTGTCATGATTTTCTTCCTTTGTCCCCCCTCCACCCAGCAGGCAACCCCCACACAATTGTTCATGCCCATGGGTCATGCCTATAAGTTCTTTGGCTACTCCATTTCCTGTGTTGTACTTTACATCTTACCATATGCAATGCACACTTTTTTGCCCACATTTTTTAGGGAAAAATAATGATGCACATTATACATGGGTAGTACTAGTTCTGTAACTATATAAATGTTTTTCATTCTTTTATTTATGCTTCTGTGTTAAAAGTGTAACTCTACAAAGCAATAATGATATCCATATGCAAAATAATACCCTAGAATATAATTGGTTTTGTTTCTAAATATAAATAAATGAATAAATAAATAATTGAATTAAAAAATTAAAACGAAAGATTTTCTTTCCTGAAAGTATGAGCCAAAAACATGGGTGTGCACTACACACAGGAGCACATTATACGTGGCAAAACACGGTACCTATTTATACTTCTTAATCCCTCACATTTTCATCCATTCCCCCATGCCCCCTCCCATCTGGCAACCATCAAAACTCTCTATATCCATGGCTCTGTTTCTTCTTGTTTAGTTTGTTTTTCTTTTAGATTCAATTGTTGATGGATTTGTATTTTTTGTCATTTAATTGTTCATAGTTTTGATTTTTTTTCTTAAATAAGTCCCTTTAACATTTCATATAATCATGGTTTGGGATGATGAGCTCCTTTAGTTTTTTCTTGTCTGGGAAGCTCTTTATCTGCCCTTCTATTCTAAATGATATCTTTGCTGAGTAGAATAATCTTGGCTTTAGGTCCCCACTTTTCATGACTTTGAGTATTTCTTGTCAATCCCTTCTAGCCTGCAAAGTTTCTTTTGAGAAATCAGCTGACAGTCTTAGAGGAACTTCCCCATAAGTAACTAACCTCTTTTTGCTTGCTGCTTTTAAGATTCTCTCTTTATCTTTAATTTTTGGCATTTTACTTATAATGTGTCTTGGAGTGGGCCTCTTTGCATCCATCTTGTTTGGGACTCTGTGCTTCCTGGGCTTGCATGTCTGTTACCTTCACCATATTATGGATGTTTCTTTCATTATTTTTTCAAATAGACTTACAATGTCTTGCTCTTTCTCTTCTCCTTCTGACACCCCTTTGATGTGACTGTTGGACCTCTTGAAGTTGTCCCAGAGGCTGCTTATACTATCCTCATTCTTTTAAATTATTTTTTCTTCTTACTGTTCTGATTGGTTATTTTTTGGTTCTTTATGTTCCACATCATTGATTTGTTCCTCAGCTTCATCCACTCTACTGTTGTTTTCCTGTAAATAGTTCTTTATTTCAATTAGTGTATCCTTCATTTCTGACTGGATCTTTTTTATGCTATTGAGGTCCTTACTAAGTTCCTTGAGTATCCTTATAACCAGTGGTTTGAACTTTGTATCTGATAGATTGCTCATCTCTATTTCATTTAGCTCTTTTTCTGGAGTTTGGATCTGTTTTTTCATTTGGGCCATGTGTCTTTGTCTCCACGTTTTGGCAGCCTCCCTGTGTCTGTTTCTATGTATTAGGTAGAGCTGCTAAGACTCCCTGTCTTGGTAGCATGGCCTAATGTAGTAGGCATCCTGTAGGGTTCAGTGGCACAGCCTCCCCTATCACCACCACAGTGGGTACTCAAGGTGTGCTCTTTGTGTGGGCTCAGTACACCTTCCTCTTGTAGTTAAGCCTTGGTTGCTGTTGGCAGATCAGTGGGAGGGACTTGCCCAGCCCAGTCAGCTTCAAGGACTGGCTGTGATCACTATATACCAACCTCTGCCTTCTGTGGAGGATCAACTGTTCAGGGGCAAAATGATGGTGCTCCAATGTGATCTGTAGCTGTCCACTGGGTGCACTGGCCATGGGGTTTCCTGGGTGATGCAGCCCAGGGTCAGCCCCTACCTCTGTTTTGTCCGGGGCCACCCTGCCTGAGCTATGAAGCAACCTGAGATGGTTGCTACTTTTGCTGGGCTTGGAGATTCCGAGTGAAGCCAAGCTGTGAATCTAAGCTAGTTGCTGCTAGTGCCAGGCCTGGGGCTCACTGAGGTTGGCTATTGCTTGTTTGTGAGGATTTAGGAAGTTTGAAGCATGAGCCAAGACCAGCCACTCACATGGAAAAGCAGCTTGGGTGGGCCCAAAGGTTGGGTAGGGCAGAGTCTTTGGAGATCTCCAAAGGGGGTCAAACAGTGTTAGCCAAGTTGATAGAGTCTCAGATATGGCACCAGCTTGTTGGCTCTGTGGAGTGAGGCTTTAGAAAAGGGACAATAGCCTTTGTTTATCTTGATGCCAGACATTTCAGTTTTTCCCCTGTATACCACTGATGCTTTACAAGCTTCTACCCCAGTGCTGGAGCTCAGAGGGAGTGAGTTTGCGTAGGTGAGTCCATGTGTGGATTCTTTAAGAGGAACTGCTTGGGGTTCCAACTTTTCTTCCACCTACTCACTCCTCACTGGTTTTTGCAGTCAGAAGTTGTGGGGGCTTATCTTCTTGGCACTGAAACCATGGGCTGGGAGCCTGGTAGGGGGTTGGGACACCTCGTTCCCTAGGTATCCCTCCTGAATTTTTATCTACCACACGTTGGTGAGGGACCAACTTGTTCTGCATCTGTGCCCTTCCTGTCAGTCTGGATAGATGTAGTTTCTTTAATTCCATAGTTGTCAGACTTTCATTCAACTCAATTCCTCATGCTTCTGAGTAATGGTTGTTCTATATTTTAGTTGTAATTTTGATGTGGTTGTATAAAGAAGTGAGCCATGTCTGCCTATGCTGCCATCTTGACTGGAAGTCCCACCATATTTATTTTTAAAATGTTTTATTTATTTATTTTTAGAGAGAGGGAAAAGGAAGGAAAAAGAGAGGGAGAGAAATATCAGTTGCATCTTGTACAAACCCTGATGAGGGACCCAACCCACAACCCAGGCACAGGCCCAGATCTGGATTGAACCCATAACCTTTTGCTTTCCAGAATGACGCCCGACCAACTGAGCCACAGTGGTCAGGGGCCATATTTACTTTTTAGAGTGAAAGGGGGCACACTTAATAATTACTTTGGGCCATACATTTACACTGGGACTTTCCCATGCAGACTGGGACATGTGCTCACACCGTGACTTACACAGCGTGAGCAGAGTCAATTTAATCATGAGCTAACTGTATGCTGAAAGCTCTCATTCCCAAAAATCACTATGAACACTTTTGACATACAAATTAGGAAGAGAAAAATGACCAAACCTGATTGTATCTTAAAGAGAATATCAGGAAAGACTTTCTTCTCCAACATACCTCCCTAATTACATTTATTGCCTATTCTGTTCACTCCCCTGCCTCAGTGCAGTCGTAGTTTGACTATATCAGGTTGTGAGAGAATTGATTTATTCCCCAAATTATCTTGGTCATTTGAAAATATTCTGAAGTGTTCCCTAAATTCTATTTATTCTCTGTTCTTAAAAAAGTTTTATATTTATTTTCAGAAAGAGGAGAAGGGAGGGAGAAAGAGAGGGAGAGAACATCATTTGGTTGCTTCTTGTTTGTCCCTAGTGGGGACCCAGCCCATAGCCCAGGCATGTGCCCTGACAGGGAATTTAACCAGTGACCTTTCAGTTTGCAGGTTGGTGCTCAATCCACTGAGCCACACCAGCCAGGGCTCCATTAACTCTTTATTGTGTATATTTTATCTTTTATATTATATTATATAGTAATTATTTCTTCTTTTGGACATGACTTACATGCTGAGGACACTGAAAACAGATGTTGGGTATGGCCCTCAAGTGCTCTGTCACATTCTCTTTGTTAATAAACCAAATTGTTCTCTCCTCTTAACAAACTCAAATAAATCAATTCTTGCTGATGCTATACTTTTAAAAAATGAATTTATTTATCTCTAACTATTGGTAGAATACTTTTCTTCAAAAACTTTTTTATTAATGTGTATTTGGCACACAATGTTGTATTAGTTTCAGATAGCACACTCTTAATCTTATGGGATTATTTCCACCATTCCTTTTGCTTTGAAGCTGCATCCTAAATCACTGAAGTGACTCTAAAAACTAAGTGGGAAGTTAAAGCTGCTGGGGGGAGCATTTCAAAATCAATTACAAATGGGTTTGCAATTTGTTTTTGTCCCCTTAACTAACACAAAAATGTTGGATTACTTACATTCTTATACTTAATCATATCTAATGAGATCAAGCAATATTTAGTTACCAATTCATATGTGATTTGCAGTGCTCTAAACTTGTCTGGCCCACCAATAAAGAAATTCTCTTGTGAAGGGTGTTTAGGTTTTTTAAAAACAACAAGTCTTTTTAGAGATGTGTATAAAGAGGGGCCCACCAGTTAGGCACAAAACATAAGAAAACTTTTCAGTCCTATTAAAACTGGGTCAAAATTCATTGACAGTTGTGGAAAATGGTGAATACCAAAACAGATTTTTGTTCGCACATTTGTTTTGCCTTTAGGTTATCTTTTGGCCAGAAAAAACTCAATATATTGCTAATACCATATTTTCATGAATCTAAAATTCATTATTATTTTACTATTATTTTCTATACCAGCACAATCCCTGCTAATTAAAGTGAAAAATGCTTTCCTTTCTTTTAGAATTTTTATTTTCTACTTACTGAAAAAGCTCTAGAACTCTCAGAGCTTTGTTAGAGATATGTTACTTCATGCATTCCTAAAGAGAAAAATAAAATTAATTGCTTAAGTTATTCCTAAAACTCCTTCTCCTTCATACACTACCTCTTCTGAATAACTTTTGACTGAGTCACAGATGTCTTCGGTCTTTCACATAACAGTGACCCCCGTGTCTTCAAGAGTACTGGGATACAGTGCCCTCTTAAAATAATCCCTAAAGGAACTAAAAGCCACTGTTGCCAGGCTCTTAAACTGCTTTACAGAGCCGGCCCACACCACACACTCAGGAACATCACTAAATGTGTCCAGTCACCTTCTTCTAGGAATTATGTGGCTCCTAGAGGAAAAGCATAGTCCACTATTATTTCAGATTTTCATTCTCTCTCCTGATCCCCATTCTGTGAAGTTTTGATGCTGATGCTTTTTATGCTCAGGCCTAGTAAAGTTACAAGGTTGAAGGAAAAGCAAAAATGAATAAATAATGAACACATTCTTTATTAAAACATCTACCTATTGCAAATAATTGTCATTAAATCTAGATTATCCAGTTATTAGACATAAATGAATGAGATTTTCTGGTATACCTAAGATAACATTTTTTTAGAATAATTGATATAGGAAATTCTTTTAGATAACAAGTAGATAGCAAACACTGTACTTTAAAGTCCCTCAAAACAAACTATCTTGTCTAAAGAAAAAAGACTAGTAGACTGTTTGAATAGATCTATATTTTAAAGAAATTGGATCAATAACTAATGAGCTTTCAAAACAGTAAACACCATGCCCAGAACTCCACTGGAAAATTCCACCTAACATTTAAGGGAAAAGTATACAAATATCTACGATCTGTTTCAGAAAACGAAAGGCAAGGAAATGTACTTCCTAACTCCTAACTCATTCTGTGAGACAAGCATTATCCTAACACCAAAACCATTACCAAGACATTACAAGGAAACTATAGACCAATATCTTTCATGACATAGAGACATGTATTCTCAACAAAATACTAGCAAATTAAATATAACAATGCACAAAAAGAATCATACGCATTTGGGATTGTACACCAAAAATTATATACCAAGTGGGATTTATCTAGGCATCCAAGGCAGGTTCAACATTTGAAATAAGATAATCTATTACATCAACAAGCTAAAGAAGAAAAATCATATAATGCTACCAATAAATGCACCGAAAGCATTTGACAAAATTTAACACTCATCCACAATTAAAGACTCTTCTCAAACTAGGAATAGAGGAGAACATCCTCAGTTTAATGAAGAACATTTACAAAGAGCCTACAGCTAACATCATATTAACAGTAAGAAATTAGAAGCTTTCCCATGAAGATAAGGAAGAAGGCACGGATGTCCCTCCTCACCACTTCTTTTCAACATTGTGCTGGTGACTGACACTACCTGACTTCAAGACTTACTATAAAGCTACAATAATCAAGAAAGTGTGGGATCAGCAAAAGAATAGACAAAGAGATTATGGAACAGAGTAGAGAGAACTCAGAAAATATCCACCTCAATATAGTCAGCTGATCTTTAACAAAGGAGCGAAGGCACAACGGAGCACAGACGGTCTTTAACAAATGGCACTGGAACACATGGACTCTCACATGTGAAAAATGAATCTGTACACAGACTTCATACCTTCACAAAAATTAATTCAAGGTGGATCATAGACCTAAACAGATAATATGAAACTATCACACCCTAGAAGATAACGTAAGAGGAAACATAGATGACCTTGGGTATAGGTCACTTATACCTAATGACTTTTTAGATACATCATCAATGGTATCACCCACCAAAAAAATAACTGTTAAGCTGAGCTTTGTTAAAATGAAAATATTTCATCTGTGAAACACATCGTCACAGGAATGAGGAGACAAACCACAGACTGGAAGAAAATATTTGCAAAAGATATCTGATAATAGATAGTTAACTAAAATATACTAAGAACACTTAAAACTTGTCAATAAGAGAACAGCCTGATTAACAAATGGGCAAGAGACCTGAACAGACCCTCATCAAAGAAGATATATTAATACATATAATAATACATATAATAAATAAGCATTTCATATGTCATCATAGAATTACAAATTAAAACAATGGACACTATTATACAGCTATTAGAAAGACCTTAATCTGGAACACTGACAACATCAAACACTGGTCAGGATAAAGAGTCTCTTTCATTTCTGGAGAAAAGCAAATTGGAATAGCCACTTTGGAAGACAGATTGGCGGTTTCTTTTCTTTCTTTAAAAAAAACATTTATTTATTTTTAGAGAGAGGGGAAGGGAGGGAGAAAGAGAGGGAGAGAAACATCAATGTGTGGTTGCCTCTTGTGTGCCCCCTACTGGGGACCTGACCCACAACCCAGGCATGTGCCCTGACTGGAAATCAAACCGGCAACATTGGTTCTCAGGCCGACACTCAATCTGGGGAGCCACGCCAGCTAGGGCAGTTTCTTACAAAATGAAATATACTCTTACACAGATTCATCAATCACATTCTTTGATATTTACCTAAATAAGATGAAAACTCATTCTCATAAACACCTCAACATAGATGTTGGAAGCAGCTTTATTCATAATTGCCCTAATGGAAGCAACCAAGATATCCTCCAGTAGGTGAATGGATTAACTATGGTACATCCAGATAATGGCATATTGTTTAGTGCTAAAAAAAAATGAGCTATCAAATGAGGAAAGGCATGGAAGAAACTTAAATGCATATCATTAAATGAAAAAGTCAATCTGGAAAGCCTACATACTGCATGATTCCGGCTATATGACATCGATGAAAAGACAAACTATACAGACAGTAAAATGATTGGTGGTTGCCATTGGATTTTTAGAGCAGGAAAAACATTTTGTATGATATTACAATGATGGATAACATGCCATTATACATTTGTCAAAATCCATAGACTGCACGCTAAGAGTGAATATTAATATAACCTACAAACTTCGGATGACTGTGATGGTTGATGGAGGCTCGGCGGATGATCGACGAGTCCCCGCTCTGCTGGGTTGTGTTGGCGGTGGAGGAGCGTGTGTTCGCTGGGGGGAGTAGAGGATATATGAGAAATCTCTACACCTTCTGCTCAGTTTTGTTGAGAACATAAAACTACTCTAAAAAATAGGGGGAAATGACTTTGAAAGTTGTGACCACATAGATAAAACCATAAGCAATGAATATCTGGTACTCAATATGATATCATTTCTATATCTAAAAAAAATGTGGTCCTAAAAGATAGCAGGAATATGAAAGAATAAAGACTCCATTATATTCAAAAGGCTTTCACTTTAGACCAACATGACGATTACACTAAGTTCTCCTCTCATGATTAAAAAACGAAGCAGTATCCTATCAATGCTTAATCTAGAATAAATGGCAGAGGTCAGTTGGCTCTCAGAAGAATTAGCTAATGTGTAACATAAATGCAAGAATATCACAACAACTCATCTTGGAGTTACCTATCCATCACAAATCAGGGTCAGGTCAAGAAATCACTTCCTGCAAAAATCTCCAGTTTCCAGAGCACGCTACATCAAATGTTAGGGTGTCTGCCGACAGTGCTAGTGTGACATTTAGTTTCTTTTGTGTTAAAGCATCTTTCCATTCTAGGAAGAGTTGAGATTAATCACAGAAATGTTTAAGATAAATACATGTTAACATTTTTATATTAAAGAATTTCCTCCTCTTTGTTATTTTATATATTTATATTATTGAATAGAATTTGGCCTATGAGTATATGAGAACACTTTTACCTGTCCAATTGCAAATGTGTAATTAAATAAATGATTTACGTTTTTGATTTAAAGTTGAAATCTTACTAAGTTTGTAGAAAATGATGGAACATTTAAAAGAACTAAGGTTGACCATATTTATGATTTTAATTATTTGCTTTATATGGGTCATTCAAGCACTTGGTAAACTTTCGTTTGTTAAATTAGAAAATGGGAGTACCTTAGTGTGCAGAAAAGAGTTAACACAGCAAGTGGGAGACTGCTATCCTTAGAAAGACCTGCTTCCGAGGTTGGCCCTTGGCTGGCATCTGGCAAGTTGGGTCACAGGGTGTTACAGCTAACAGTTAACTGATAAGAGTGCTTCAATTTGCTTAGACTGTTTGTGCAAACAACATAGTTTATGCTGAGTGTCTGCCCACCTTTTGGGAGCCTGAAATTTTGATATGTTCTAGGCAGAATGTGTCTACATATCCAACCTCCAATAAAAACCTTGGGCTCTAAGTTTCTAGCCGGCTTGTTATTGAATTTTCATTGCTGAGAGGAGTGTGGTCTGTGTGACCCCCTGTTGGGGTGGGGGAGGGGTGGGAAACGGGCACAAGGAAACTGAAGACAGAGACTCTAGACTCTGCCTGTGTCTTTCCTTTATTACCCAGCTGTGTGTCCTTACTGTGTCGCTATAAATCTTAGCTATGAGTAGTGACATACACTGAGTTCTGTAAATTCTTCCATAAATGTGGAACTCTCCCATGAATCTCTGAACGTGGGGGTGAACTAGAGGGACCACCAACACACTAAGGAAGGAAAAGTAAATATTTTTCTTCCAAATACAGCTTAAAGTGGGAGTGTTTAAAGATTAGACCAAACATCATTGAAAGATCTCTAAGAAGGAAATAATAAAATTTGCTAGACTTACAAATAGAGCAATAGCATTTGCAAACTGAATTTACAGGTTTAGGGAAAAGTAGAGTCTTGAATTTGTAACTTTATTCACTGAACATTAATTTTTAAAACCCCAGTAAACTTTTTTTTAAGTAGGAGAAAATCAAATTTTAATGTGTACATATGGGGAATTCACATAAGCATGAAACTTCCCCAAGCAAACTTTTGACTAGGATTTCAGGCCACAGAAGCACCCCTGGAAAGGAGCGAGAAAACTTAAATTCAGTTATCTCATCAGCCCATAACAGATTGCACATCCTGCTGGTCTCAATGGCAGGAGAGAGAACAATTGTTCAAATCACCGACAACTCCACGGTCACTAAGATTTTGGTTTAAAAGAAGTAGCCTATGATCCAGCTCTGTTTGTAGTACTTGGTAGTAAGCCATATTACAGAGTCTGCTTCTGATAGTGATATTAAAATGTTTTTTTTAAAACCGCACCAGTAGATAGGGTGTCCAGTTGAACTCATGTAATCATTAGTCATTTTACAGAGTTAAAGACCTAAAAAATGTACATTAAAATTAGCCTTTAATATTCTTTAATGCCCTTGACAGATTTGTCCATTGGGTGAAGAGTGTGGCAGAGTCTCTAGTAACCAAGTTGTTATGAATTGACAAAATACTGCTGTGAGATCCATAGTGTAAGGAGAAAACAATGGCTTCTCCCCACACCTAGCATAGTGCCTGGCACTTAGTAAACCCAGTGTATACAGGATGTGACAAAAATAGGTTTACAGTTGTGAGCACACGAAACACAGAGTTCATTCTTGTGTCATTATTTATTCATTGTATTATTTTCCACATGAACAACTGTAAGCTACTTATGCTCCACCTTTTGTTTGTTGATTGAACGGAGAAGCTAATGATTTCATTAAAGGAATAAGATGTAAACATCTCAAAGTTAAATGACAAAACAAGACAGTGGTTTTGGAGACATATAAGAGTCAGCAAGTTATTAAGATGGCAAATGAATGAAAATGAGAATGTGTTAAGAGCTCAAAGTAGGGGGAGACTATTGTAGACTAGAGTGGTCATGGAATACCTTATGGAGAAGGTTGGTCTTAAAAAAGTCTTGGCCCTAAAAACACCTTGGATTTGAAGGTGTGAGAGTGGGGAAAGGCCTGAGAAACAAGCATGTGAGCAAAGAGACAGAAGTGAGGAAATAAGAGGTAAGATTAGGAGATGCATATTGACCCTCTAGCATTGCTCATGACTGTCTTAGAAAAGAAGAGTGGGAAAAGGTCTCCCCGTACAAGGCTGTGGTTGCCGTGCTTCTCAGCCTCAGAAGTCTGGAGGTGATTCTTTCAGAAGCGAGAAGGACATACGGTGTTTTGACAGGCAATGGTGGTTCTGGAATAAAGATTATACTGGGAACAAAGTGTAGGGTGGTTTAGGTTGGATTAGAGGAGAGAGTGTTATTAGCAGAGAATAGCTAGAAAACAATACAGAAATAAGTAATGAAGGGCTAATCTAAGATAAGGTCAGAGGGAATGGAGATTCTTAAACATTGTAAAGAAAGCAGTGATTAGACTGGTGACCACATACAAAGGAAAGATAAGAGTATCTTTTATGAAAGCGAAAGAAGAAGTGACATTTCAGAATGAAGTATGCATCTGTGGGTTGTTTGTATTGTATTTGCATGGTTATTCTTTTTTACCCCAAGTGATTTGGAACCAGTGTGTATATTGGAAGGTAGTATGAAAAGAAAAGTTTAGACCCTGACTGTTCCAAAACAGAAAAGAACTTTTGCAACTCAAAATGTAACTGGAACACATACCCTAGGGGTTTAATGCTTACATAATTTTGAGAATCCTGGCTTTACCTAGAAACCCCATACCTAGAGGGGTAATATGCATAGTGATGGACTGGAATGTTGGAATCTCCTGGGGTATTTGAAAAACTTTTCAAGCATTTCGTTAGAGAAGAGCCCAGGACACAAACAGCTTTGATGGCTGTGCTTTAGGAAAGAGGACAAGCTGTCAGGTTTTCTGCTAGTGGAAATTGAAGGAAATAGAACTGCAGAAGTTTTTCTGGATGTTTCCTGATGTGCCCCTGCTAGTAGCCATGCTTCACGAAAGGATGAACAGCTCCTGGCCAAGGAGGAAGCAGCTTTGGGAAAGCAAAGCCAAAACGAAGAATTGGCAGCACTCTTAAGAGGCTTTGTAGCATTGTTCAGGCCGACCTGGCCTTCCTGTTCTGTGGGATTTGCAAACATATTTTGTATTTAACTGATAAAGATCGTAGCAGTTTAGGTCCCAGATTTCAAGTCTGTTTCCATGCAGTACCCATTACTCTAATTATAAAACAAAAACTTTTATAAATGTCCTAATCCCCACAGCCAATGCCTCCAAAACAATGCAATTAATCCTTCTCTGACGGAGAGAATAACCAATCCCCCTTCACGAAAAGTAGCCAAAGTCCTTTATTCCTTTAAAGCACTGTCAGCTATGCCCTTTTATTGTAGACAACAGAAAAAATAAATAAACAAAATGGAGCTTTCTTGCTCTGCCAAGTAAGGCCAACTGATCCAGAACCTAAAATGTACTGAAGATGTGCAAAACTTTTACATACATGTGAGCCCACGTGATAACTGAGGGTGAGCCACTTTATGCCCATGCTGTTGGTTTTTGAATATCTATAGCAAAGTCCTTGCCTGTGTCCAAATGGTGCCCTAAACAAATGTAGTTAATATCTTTTTGTAGCAGGGGACTGACTTGCTTGAATTCTTTCTAGGTGGGGCATGTTGGCTCTTTTAGAAGAAGTAAAATCCTTTCCTACTCAAAGAGAAGAAAACTAGAGAAGCAGAGAAGAGGAAGGAAAAGATTTGCAAAGTGATTAAAAGGGAATAATTATATGCAGATGATTACCTTTCTTTTTAGGTTTTGAACTGAAACACCTTTGGTCCAGTTGCTGCTTTAAGACTTTCTGGTACAAAAATAGAGAAAAACTATCTCAAGTTAATCTGTAAACATTAACCTTGTGCAAAATTTCTATTTTGACACCATCAGTAACACTCAGTTGCCCCTTTTCTTTCTCTAGTTTAAAGAAAAACTAGTTTCTTAGGTGTAGCTCTCAAGTTATTTTGGAGCTCAAATATTGGAACATTATAATTAAACCACTTTGACAAAGTAGTTCTACAATTTATTAACATCTTTCTTTGGAAACTAGCCATAGTTGTCACTTAGCTGCAGTCCTGGATCATGGAATCTGTTTGTTAGAATCCAATTGTCATTAACAGTTTACAAAATCAGAAAGAACAGGTGATACTTCCTTACTCTGATCTTTCTCTCAGTTCTTTTCAGGCAGTATATAGTAAGAAGCTAGGAAAATTCCTTGGTGAGTGGAGTGGGCAAACTGAGACAGACAGCTGAACAAACTGGCCAAGCAATTTACAGCCAGATACAGAAAGTCATCACGGCCCAGGGCAGAAGGCCCCAGGTGCTTATTAACAGGCAAAACTGGCGCCAGACCTCTCCCCAGGGTGGCCTTTCCTCTGCTGGTATATCACTGTTCAAGCAGTTTAGACTCCCTGACCTTTCCTCCCTGAAGATAAAATCTGGGCTTCTCTTCTCTTTCAGCTCCAGGCCCAGAAAAGTAGTAAAAACCAGGCTGGTGATGCCAGAACCAGCTGCAATAACAAATGACCTCTGCCCTGGTGCTGACCAATCAGTGGAGACCAGACCCTGAAAGGACACACCTGGGAAAGCTGATGAATATTCTACTGAGATTCTCCCTTAAGATAACCCCTAAACTCCCGGTCTTTAAAAACCCTCAAAACAAAGGGCCAGCGCTCTCCTTCCTGGGACCATGCTTGTGCCTTTCCCTTCTCTCTCTTCTTCCCCTTCAGGCAGGCATCTCCTAAACTCTAAGAGTCTGCATGAGACTTGCAACCAGGGGAGCAAGGGGCAGTGGCAGTTCGTCCTAGCCTAACCCCCTTTCGTCTGACTCTCTAGTGAGCTGACAGCAGCCCCACCTTGGCTCATTTCTTTCCCATAATGATTCTAGAGAGGCAAAGCAGCCCTGTCTAGTCTCTCTCCAGCTGCTCCTTCTATCCTAAGCCCTTCCTTGTTTCCCTGTCCCCAGCTTTAATAAATATACTCTCAAAATCACCTGGACTCATGTGATATCTTCCCTGCATGATATCAAGAACGCTTACACAACTGACGGGCCTGAGGCAGACCGGCTCAGCACCTGGACCCTGTCCGGGAACATTTTCATCTCTTTACTTCCTCCTCAATTTCTTCCCCTATTCTGTTCTCATCTTTCCAGTTCCTAAATAATCTGCAATACAATTTTTTGAGTCACCTTTAGAATTTTCATTGGTTATACTAACCTAAAAATTTAAAAAAGTCAAAGTGAGTGGCAACGAACATTAAATTAAGATCATAGAATACCTATTCAGCAAGCACTGATTCAGTTAGATACAAAGTGTCCTGATGGCGTGAAGGCAAGGGGTTTTTATGAGAAAGGGAAAGGAAGTAATTACATGAGTAAAAGGAAGGAATTTCTATTGGGTGCTAATAAACTAAGGACGCTAATTCTAAAGAATGTCTTTTACTTTTAGTCCTGTGGTAGTCAGGATGTCTGTTTTCCTGTTAGCTTTACAAAGAGCTGTTTGAAATACAGTGTTCCTCTGGCTGAGTCCAAAAGTTCTTTTGACCAGTTCAAACATTCCAAAGCTTCAAGGAGCAAGACATGCAAGGCATTTCCCCCAGAATGGCTGCCCCACCTCTATTTTAAAATGCCTTCATTTACGCCAACTTGTCATAGTTATAAATGGAATCTCACTTTACCATTGCTTTGCTGAAGACCATACAGTTTCATTAAAGTTATATGTAATAGAAAACCTACCCTCTTAGGGTCAAGACTTTGGAGGGGGGGGGGGTGAAAGAGAAAAGGGAAACTAAGAAGGGGTTTATGCTATTAAACTTTTGAAACAAAACATTCTACAAATATAATCTCCTAAATTTTGGGGGGGGCATTAATGGATATTTTCTAATTTTGGGGACAGCTCATAGAATACTGCATTCAATTAGACCATTTGAACCAAAAATGATACTACTACACTTATGTTTGTGCTGTGATCTTGGCTTCTAAGATTTCTTTACAAATTTTGCTAAATTTTTATTAGTCTGCAGAAGCTTTAAAACCCCCCAAATCCAGGCAAACCCATATGATTGAATCAGAATCTCTCCCAGAAAATTCCAACATACAGACAGGTTGAGAACCTTCTTAACCCTTAATGTGCATGCGAATTACCCACGGATCTTGATAAAAATGCAGATTCTGACTTTGTTTATCTGTGGTGTTGCGCAAAATTCTGCATTTCTACTTCTGGCCAAGATGGAGGTGTAGGTAGATACATTTTGATGCCTCCCACAACCAAAAGAAGGACAATGACAAATGTAAAAACAAAATATAACCAGAACTGCCAGAAAATGGAACTGTATGGAAATCTGACAACTAAGAAGTTAAAGAAAAAAACATTCACCCAGACTGGTAGGAGGGGTGGGGACAGGCAGCCATGGTGGAGAGGGCTCGTGACAAGGTGGCAGCTGGAGGACCTGGAAGACCTGGGTGGGCAAGGTGGCTGGCAGCTGGGTGGTCCTATATTTGCATGTGGATAAACTGGGAGAAGAAACTGGGGAGTGAGACAGATCACACAACCCAGAATTTCAGCATGGGGGTAATAAAGCCTCAAAACCTCTGGCTGTAAAAATCTGTGGGAGTTTCTCCAGCAGCCAGAGAAACTCCCAGCCTCACAGAAGAGTTCACTGGAGAAACCCACAAGGTCCTAGAATATACACAAACCCACCCACCTAGGGAATCAGCACCAGAAAGGCCCAATTTGTTTGTGGGTAGTGGGTGAAATGACTGAAAGTCAGCTGAGAGCTGAGCAAGAAGCACTGTTCCTTCTCAGACCCCTCTCCCACATACAGCACCACAACACAGGGTGGGTTGCCTGCCCTGGAGAACACCTAAGGCTCTGCCCCTTACAACATGACAGGCATGCCAAGACAAATAAATATGGCCCAAATGAAAGAACAGATCAAAGCTCCAAAAATATAACTAAGTGATGAAGAGATAGCCAGCATATCAGATGCAGAGTTTAAAACACTGTTAATTAGGGTGCTCACAGAAATGGAGCACCCTGAATTTGATCTCAAAATAGAGGAAGAAGTGAAGGCTCTGCAAAATGAAATAAAGAAAAATATACAGGGAACCAACAGTGACGGGAAGGAAATTGGGACTCAATGATTTGGAGCAGAAGAAAGAAATAAGCATTCAACCAACACAGACTGAAGAAACAAGAATTCAAAAAAATTGAGGGCTGGCTTGGGAACCTCCAGGACAACTTTAAACATTCCAACATATGAATCATAGGGGTGCCAGAAGGAGAAGAGGAAGAACAAGAAATTGAAAACTTCTTTGAAAACATAATGAAGAAGACTTTCCCCAACCTGGCAAAGGAAATAGATTTCTAGGAAGTTTAGGAAGCTCAGGGCATCCCAAAGAAGTTGGACCCAAGGAAGCACACACCAGGGCACATCATAATTACATTACTCAAAATTAAAGACAAGGAGAGAATCTTAAAAGCAGCAAGATAAAATCAGAGGGTTACCTACAAAGGGGTTCCCATAAGACTATCAGCTGATTTCTCCAAAGAGACCTTACAGGCAAGAAGGGGCTAGAAAGAAGTATTCCAAGTTATGAAAGGCAAGGACCTACATCCAAGAATACTCTGTCCAGCAAAGCTGTCATTTACAATGGAAGGGCAAATAAAGTGCTTCCCAGATAAGGTCAAGTTAAAGGAGTTCATCATCACCAAGCCCTTATTATATGAAGTGTTAAAGGGACTTATCTAAGAAAAAGAAGATGATCAAAAATATGAACAGTAAAATGACAACAAACTCACAACTATTAACAACCCAACCTAAAAAAACAAAAACAAAATGAACTAAGCAAAGAACTAGAACAGGAGCAGAACCACAGAAATGGAGATCACATAGAGGGTTATTAGCAGTGGAGTGGGAGGAGGAGAGAGGGGAAAAAGGTACAGGGAATAAGAAGCATAAATGGTAGGTACAAAATAGACAGGGGAAGGTTAAGAATTGTATAGGAAATGGAGAAGCCAAAGAACTTATACGTACAACCCATGGGCATGAACTAAGATGGGGGGTGGGATGCTGGCAGGAAGGGAGGTGCAGAGTGGATGGGAATAAAAGGGAGGAAAAAAATGGGATAACTGTAATAGCATAATCAATAAAATATATTTTAAAAAAAGATTCTCATTTCTAACCACCTCCCAGGTGATGCCATGATGCTCCTCCCTAGTCCTTGAGTAGAAAGGAAGAGATTAAAGAGGTGGTATAGATTAAATTTTGTCCCTTATCACAATCACCTGGGGGAATTTAGAAAACTATTGTACAGAGGCCCAAACCCCTCTTTCTTCAAGAAACCTAGGCTTTGGTGTTCATTATCAGCTTCTAGGTGGTTCTGCTGCACAGCAAGGTACAAGAACATTGGTCTAGATTGCGAGTCCTCAGCTATGTAATCTCTGGGCCCTGCTCACGGCACTTTTCTTATTGCCTCTCTTGTTTCATTTTCAATACCTTCTTAAATCCTAGTATACCTGAAGAAATACCAGAAGAAACTAAAAAATAAAAATAATGGTGTCTTAACATACTTGTAGTCTACCACTGGTTATACAAAATACATTACTTAATTAATTTAAAAAAGAAAGGCACACACTCTTTCTTTCTCTTGAGCACACCCCCTTTAACCACCCACTTCTCCCAGGGTGCTCTCCCTGCCACTACCTCTCTCCTTCTCTCTCTGGACCAGGCCTAGGTCTCTTCCCCCGGTCCACCCCTCTGGCGTGGTTTCTTTGCCTTTCTTTTTCCTAAGTTCCAAGGGCCCTTCTTTTGCTTCTGTATCTTGTTTCCTGAACCCAATTATTGCTTCAAATATACTTTGTTTTTTTCTAGTGAACACAGCCTAGCTGGCTCACTTCTTCTACCTCTGTGACTTTCTAAATAAAGGATACTTGTAAAAAAAGAGAAAAAAATAGTTCGCATAACAGATATGTCCTGACAGACAACCCAGTCTAAGGCTCTTTGGACTAATATAAGAATGTTTGACATTTTATTTGCAAATCTCACTTTGACTCATGATATGCAATAATCTTTACTTCCCTTAATTTTCATTGTCTTATACCTCCTCAACTTGAACCTCATACTTATGTATGGTGTTTCTGCATATTTTAAGGATGGCTCTGCTTAAAACTATGACAATGTTACCAAATAGCCTTATTTAATTAAAAATATCAAAAGAGACTACCTGTTCTATGGATCATATTTTGTCATATATGCTATTTTATGTTTTTAAAAGATTTTATTTATTTATTTTTAGGTAGAGGGGAAGGGAGAAAGAGAGGGAGAGAAACACCAATGTGTGGTTGCCCTTATGTGCCCCCTACTGGGGACCTGGCCTGCAACACAGGCATGTGCCTTGATGGGAATTGGACTGGCAACCTTTCAGTTCACAGGCCAGCACTCAAAGCACTGAGTCACACCAGTCAGGGCTATTTTTATTTTTTTTGTTAGCCTATATATAGGCTTATCAGTTTTTAAAATCTTTTTATAGAACCAACTTTTGTTCTGTTATTAATTTTTCTATTTTTAATTTCATTATTTCTGCTCTAATTTTACTTTTTCCTTTTTATGTTTTACTTTGAATTTAATTTTCTCTTCATTTTCCAGTTTCCAAAGGTTGAGATTCAGATAACTATTTTAGATCTTTCTTTTCTTCTAATGTCTATATTCAATGCTATAAATTTTCTGCTAAGCACTGCTTTTACTGCATCCCACAAATTTTGATAAGTGTATTTTTATCTAATTCAAATTGTTTTCAGTTTCTATTGAGATTTGTTTTTTTGATCCACGTGTTATTTAAAAGTGTGCTGTTTAAAAAATGAATTTTAAAAAGTTTATTGTTTAAATTCCATATATTTTGGGATTATCCAGTTATCTTTCTTTTATTGATTTCCAGTTTGAACCCACTGTGGTCTGAGAAAATTCATTATATGATCTCTAATCTTTTACATGTTTTATGATGTGTTGTATGACCCGGAATGTGATCTATCTTGGTTAAAGTTCCACGTGAGCTTGAGAAGAATGTACAATAACGCTGTTGTTGGAGGAAGTAGTTTATAAAAGCTCAGTTATATCCAGATGATTGATGGTGTTATTGAGTGCAACTATGTTCTTACTAATTTTCTACTTGGAGGATATGTCCATTTCTGATAGAGGGTGGAGCCTTTATAAATGTGATTAGTGCTGTTATAAAAACAGACATGAGTTCTTTCTCTTACTCCTGCCATGTGAGGATACAGCAAGAATACAGCCATCTACAAACTGGAACACAGGCACTCACCAGAGCCACATTTGCTGGCACCTTGATCTTTTGTTTTTTTTGCCTCGGGATCTGTGAGAAATAAATGTTTGGTTTTTAAGTCATCCAGTTTACATGTGCATAGTACTTTGTAACAGCAGCCTCAGCTGACTAAAACATGTGGTTTGGTGTCTGACCTTGACTTGGGAGAAATTCTCAGTCATTATAGCTTCAAATATTGCTTGTTTTTTTCTTTCTTTTCCTTTTGGTATTCCCATTATGTGTATGTTACATCTTTTGTAATTGTACCATCTTTCTTGGGGATTGTCCCCCCTTTTTAGTCTTTTTTTTCTTTCAGTTTTTATTGACACATCATTGAGGTCAGAAATTCTTTGCTCAGTTGTATCCTGTCTATTAATAAGCCCATGAAAGGCATTCTTCATTTTTGTTGTAGTGTTTTTATTCTCTAACATTTTTTTTTATTCCTAGAATTTCCATCTCTGTTTGTTCTTTCATACTGTCTACTTTTTCCTATCAGAACTCAGCATATTAATCATAGTTTTTTAAAATTCATGGTCTCATAATCGCAATATTCCTGCCACATCTGAGTCTGGTTCTGTTGTGTGTTCTGTCTTTCAAACTGTGTTATTATATACCTTCTATTTTTTTTCTTGAAATCCAACTGGGTAAAAGGAACCCTAGTAAATAGGCCTTTTGTTATGTGGTGTTAAGTTGTGGGGAGGGGGTAGCATTCTGTATTCCTATGATTAGTTCTTTAGTGATTCTGTGCTCCTAGGCTGAAACTTCACAAGTGCTTGTCATCCCCTGCCTCCTCACCCCAACCTTAGATAAGACAAGATGGCTGAAGGAGGCTGGATTTGGGTCTTCCCCTTTTCCTGGGTCACTTTAAGCTCGGATAAAACTCAAATTGGTTAAGCTCTGGTGAAATAGCTTCTCTTGAGTGCAAACTTTGTTAAGAATAAAATGCTCTGGTTTGATTCAAAATGGTTACTTTTCCAGGGGAGAAGACCACAGAGATTTTTCTGCTTATTATCTGTGAGAACCTGGTAGAACTCTGGGAGATACAACTCATAAAACCCTTTGGACTTTTTAGCTCATAGATTTGTCTACTTTGAGCCTCTAGCAAGTCACCAGTTATAATTCAGGTTTTCCTACTTTGGCACTTATGCAATAAGTTGTGATTCTTTATTTGCCTGTCCCTTCAATTTTAGGGGAAGCAGTTTGCCCCATATCTTCACTTCTCTGTCAGATCTAAGAAAAAGCTCTTGATTTTTCCATTTGTTCAGCTTTTTGTTTATTGTTAGGTCAGAGTGGTGACTTTGAAGGTCCTTATGTGCCTTACTGGAAAATGAAGTCTGACTGACTGGCTTTAAATGCCAATTTCTGTCCTCAACAGCCATGGAAAACACATTTTGTTGTAGTTTTTGTTGTTGCCGTTGTTTGTTTGAGTTTTGGTTGTTGTTGTTGTTTCTATGTTTGAATTAATTCTCAAATAATAAATTGCTGCTCAAGTGGAAGTAATTGGTGCTCTGTAAGCAGTACTGATGTAAGATCAGCCCATGTGAGAGGCTGAGGTTCACCTGCCTGGGTCCAGAAACTAGATCTATGGAGTGTTTGTGTATTGATGGGGCTTGTAGTTGCTGATTTGTAATAATTAAACTCATGAAAAAATTAGGGTATAAATCAGAATAATGAATTGATTTTCTTATGGGAATTATTTACAATGATTGAGTTACTTGAGTCTCTTAACTGGATATCAGAATAAAGACAAGTGGATTACTTAGGAGCTTTTTCATACAAGTAGAAAATGGTAGTGGGAGCAGTCTCCAAAAAAAAACAAAGTAAAACCTCTTTAGAGCCTGGAAATTTCATATTGTCCTTATTCTGTTTTAAAAGTGTGGTTGACTATTTTCAAACTCCAATAATTGTGATTAATAATAATAAAAGCATCGTTTATGTGATGCTTATTCTGTGCCAGGGACTATGTAAAGCACTTAGTCCTCACAGAATTCTTGGAAATGATGATTACACTTTGGTAGGTTAGGCAAGTTAAATGATTTAGTCAAGATCAATCATTCACCCAGTTAGTAAAACCCAGACACAGGATTCAAATGCAGAGCTCTCTGAGCTGACCCACCACATGGATTCTCAACAATTCTTGGGCTTATTTTTTCAATTTCTACATAGACCAAACCCTTTGTGTTAACACATTTTTTTTTTCTGATAGGTCATTGTAAAACTAGCTATAAATGATCCAGGGTTAATTTTGGTCAGTTAGTAAAGGTGATTGTAGAAACTTTTCCATGGAGTTTCAGCCAAGATGGAGGTGTAGGTAGAAATTCTTCACTTCCTCACACAACCAAAAGGAGGATAACCACCAATCTAAAATCAATAAACAATGAGAAGTGCCAGAAAATCAAACTGCACAGAACTCCAACAACCACAGAATTAAAGAAATAGTCAAACAGAACAACCATACTGGTGAAGCGATGGACAGAGAAACCATGGCAAGGCAGCAGACCTCAAGGGCGGGGCTTGCTGCAGCAAGGTGGCAGGCTGTGTGGGCAGGGCTGACTTAAGGGGAAACTGAGACTGAGAGTGGGCTGTGGACTATAGTGGGTGCCTTGACAGGAGAAACTCCCAGTCTCACACGAGAGTTTGTTGGAAAGTGGGCTAGAGATGAGCAGGCAAACTGCACTGTTCCCTCTCTGGCTGCTCCCCGAAAGGCAGTGCCACAACACAGCAAGGAGGGTTGCCCTGCCCTGGTGAATACCTAAGGCCCCACCTCCTTACAACTTACAACTTAACAGGCGCCCCAAACAGAGAAATAGGGCTAAAATGAAAGAACAGAGTGAAACTTCAGAAAGAGAGCTAAGTGATGAGGAGATAGCCAACCTATTTGATGGAGAATTTAAAGCCCTGGTAATCAAAATGCTCACAGAACTGATTGAGCTTGGTCAAAAAATGAAAGGACAAATCAAAGATATTCAAAATGAAATAAAGCAAAATATTCAGGGAACCAACAGTGACAGGAAGGAAACCAGGACTCAAATCAACAATTTGGAAGAAAAAGAAATAAATATCCAACTGAAACAGAATGAAGAAACAAGAATTCAGAAAAATGAAAAGAGACTTTGGAACTGCTTTGACAACTTGAAACATTCCAACATCTGAATTATAGGGGTGCCAGAAAGAGAAGAACAACAGCAAGAAATCGAAAACTTATTTGAACAAATAATGAAAAAAAAAACTTCCCCAATCTGGTGAAGGAAATAGACTTCCAGGAAGTCCAGGAAGCCCACAGAGTCCCAAAGAAGTTGGATCCAAGGAGGAACACACCAAGGCACATCATCAAGTTACCCAAGACTAAAGACAAAGAAAGAATCCTAAGAGCAGCAAAAGAAAAGGAGAGAGTATCCTACAAAGGAGTGCCCCTAAAGCTATCACCTGATTTCTCAAAAGAAACCTTATGGGCAAGAAGGGGCTAGAAAGAAGTATTTGAAATCATGAAAGGCAAGGACCTACATCCAAGAATACTCTATCCAGCAAAGCTACCATTTATAATGGAAGGGCAGATAAAGTGCTTCCCAGATAAAGTCAAGTTAAAGGAGTCATCATCACCAAGCCCTTATTATATGAAATGTTAAAGGGACTTATCTAAGAAAAGGAAGATAAAAAATATGAACAGTAAAATGACAACAAACTTACAACTATCAACAACTGAAACCAAAAAAAAACTAAAAGAAGGAAAAACAATGAAAACAAAAAGTAAGCAAACAACTAGAACAGGAACAGGATCAGAGAAATGGACATCACATGGAAGGTTTTCAGTGGGCAGGGGAAAGGGAAGAATATGGGGGGAAAGGTACAGGGAAGAAGCAGCATAATTAGTAGCCATAAAATACATGGGGAGAGGTCAAAAATAGTATAGGAAACAGAGAATTCAAAGAACTTATATGTACAACCCATGGACATGAACTAAGGGTGGGGGATAGCTGGAGGGTTGGGTGGGTTCAGGGTGAAGGAGAGATAAAGGGGGAAAAATTGGGAAAACTGTAATAGTATAATCAATAAAATATAGTTTAAAAACATAAAAAATAAAAGGAGTTAAAAAAAGTTTTCCATGGAATGTTAAAACCTAAAATATTTTAAACATATACAAGAAATGTAGACATTTACTTACCCACTATAAGAATTTTTAAACATCAGCATCAGTCTGTTCTCTACAAAGAGACTCTTTTAAAATATAAACCATTCAGGGTACTTTCTTCTTAAAACACTCTTGATGGTTTCTCATATTTAAATAAAAGCTCAAAGTACCAGTGAGCCACTATGCTCTGTATTGTCTGGCCCCCTGTTGGCCCTCAGCCCATCAGCTACATTCTCCCTCCCATCACTGCCCCCGCAGACACACTTACCTTGCTCTGCCTTGAAGATGCCAAGCACTTCCTGTCTCAGAGCCTTTGTGCCTACCACTCCTCTATCTGCACCACTCTGATCTCTGTAGACTCGTTAGGACTAAATACAATTGAAGGACAGTGGCATTATAATATATGCATTTCTCTCTCATATTCAAGAAATCTAGGTAGGCATTCCAGAGACAGTGTAATGAGAACCCACATTCCAGGGCCCGCATTCCTTCTGTCTTGGTGCTTTGACACACGAGGCTTCCACTCTCGAGGCCATCTCACAGTCCACGACAGTGACAGGAGCTGCAGTCACCACGTGTGGACTGTAGTTGGCAGGAAAGAGGAAGAGGGAAAGAGCACACCGGGTTCCTATGCAATGTTGGGTAAAGGAGGAAATGGGGCACCTCATTTTTTAAAAAAAGTTTTTGAAGTTAAACCTCTGCTGTCTAAATGAAATCCCATTACCTTCATGGGAGCCTTTGAGGTATTCTTTTAAACTAGAGTTGTTTCTAAACAAAATGTAGTTGAACTTGATCTTTTTGTGCCACCTTTGGTCCAGGGTCATTCAGCTTTCTTTTGTTTTAGAGACAGAAACCTTTAAAAACATAAAATTAAATGAAAATTTATAACACCAATACAAAATTATATTTACTATTTATATATTAAAATTTATAGTGTTTACTTATTAGGAAGTTAGTCAATAAAAACAAAGTAGTTTTGATGAACACCAAAATATTATGGAAAGGGTTTGTTATAGTTGCATAAAACTTCTGAAATACATTTATTTCAGTATTTGTTTTAGTTGTACAGTATTGGGAAAAATTTAATTTACATACTAGTAGTTGGAAATAATTTCAGTTTTTAAAATTGTTTTGCTCATGTGACAATTTTATGATTTTCTCTGATTAAACAGAGATGACAAGAAAAGATTTATTCTGAAATACATATAAAATAGCATAATTTAAAACATACTCTTACTTGCAGTCTTAAACTTGGGTAGACAGTACATGAAAGGACACAATATATTTTTGTACAGTTTCTTAAATGTTGTAAATAAGTACTTTCTGTATTTAGAATGAACACATTGTTTATTGGCTTTAAAAAAAGCTGCTTTACTGAAATTTATTTACCATAAGTTTTAATTGCACCATTCAAAGAATTTTGGTAAGTTTAGAGTTGTGTAACCATTGCCAATCCAGTCTTAGAACCTTTCTATCATCTCAAAAAGCTTCTGCAAACCTGTGCTTACTGACTCCACTTGTGTGCCCTGCACCTTCTCCCCCTTGTTTCCTGGCTTCCCAGCTGAGAGGAGCAGGTGGTCTCCTGGAAGCTGGTGTGTTAGAGCCTGTGTAATATATCCCTGGACTGTGTGTCTGTGAAAAGTGTCTGGATACAGCTATAGAACTTGGAATGAATGACAAAAATTAAAAGTGATTTTGTCATTGAGAGGCCTGTGTGCTGATTAATTTTATGAACTGTATAATAAAGTACAATTGGTATTAAAGGGCAATGAGCCAGGATGTTTCCATGGTATTAGAGAACAGTTCTTCTGATGTGAAAGTTCTCACTGTACAATGATATCATGTTAATGGGCAAGTTGCAGATGGCATTATCAAAGGTGTTCATCAGAAGGGGGAGTTAAAATACCCAACAAGCCCCGGCGGGGGTAGCTCATCTGGATAAAGAAGTGTCCTGATATGCCAAGGTTGTGGGTTTGGTCCTTGCTAGTTACGGTACTTGAAATGATGTAAGTGGGTTCACACACAAAATCCCTTGTGTAGTCAAAGAACAACTGCTGTCTGTCACAAACTCCAGTATCCTGTTTCTGAGGGAGCACTTGTTGCTGCTACAAAACTGCAGCAAAAGTTGGCCTAAGTCTTTCAGTGAAAGAGGCAACACTACATAGGAGTTTTCCCCACATGCTTTTGGCAGATTGACTCAGTAGATTTAAAACTCCCTTTTCTGGTGCTGATAAGATAACAATGTTCCTCTGAGAAAAACACAGGGGAAAACTATCCTTTAGGTTTCTAAGCAAGTGTAGGCTAAGTAGGCCCTATGGGAGAGTAGCAGACCTCACTGATCAAGTGTTTGGTGACAATAGGTAGTGGTTATGTAAAAATGTACTGACGTCTACTCTTATAGTAGGTTGGAAAGAAGTGATAACATAAAGAATGGGTTTTGTCAAAAGTCCAGTGAGGCTATATAGAAGCTTTTTCCTTGACTACAAATAAGGGAGCACAGCCCATCGTACCCAGGAGTGCAGATAACATAGTTCTGCATGACTAACCCCATGTTGCAAGCCATTCTGGCCTGACCGCATTGCTTCAAGAGGAGACCAAGAGGAAAGGCCCCTTGCAGAGACCTGTTCTAATCTTGCTGAGAACTTCAGGCTGGAGTTCACCTAAGGCATTCAGCACCACCTCTGACCAGAGGGTTCTCCTTTCAACAAGTAAAAGGCCTAGGGCATGGGTTGAGGCCTCTCCTTCTCTACATGGAACTGGAGGATTTTATGCATTGGTCAAACTGTGTTGGGGGTTTGATGGCACTCAAAGTTGTCAAACCTGTTAGCCCTTAGCGATTGTTGAGACACAAATTACTGTGGTTTCTAGAAAGCTCCATTGGTACAGTTAAAATTTACTTTGGGTGTGGAAACAAATCTTAAATTAGACAATGGACTGATGATGCAAGTGTATGGATGGACTCTTTTGAGTCCACTTATAAGATGTTGTGATTGATTATTGCTGAACGTATTATAAACAGAGTTATGTTAAAAAAATTCCTCATGCCTCTTTGTAGTGATTTTCCTTTACCAACCCAAGTCCCAGACAAACACTAATCTACTTTTTGACTCTGTAGCTTTGCCTTCTCTAGGAATTTCATTAAATAAAATCCTATATTCTTTGTGTTTAGTATCTTTCACTTAGCATGTTTTGGAGGTACATGCATCCTGTAGCATGAAACATTCATTTTTATTCCTGAGTGGTATTCTATTGTATAGAGAAGCCAGATTTTGTTTATCTCCTCACCAGTTGATGTACTTCAGATTGCTTCCAATTTTTGGCTCTTATGAATAATGCTACTGTAAACATGTACTTACAGGCCTTTGTATGAATATGTTATTATTTCTCTTGGATAGATTCCTAGGAGTGAATTTGCTGAGTCACATGGTAAATTTATGTTTAACTTTTAAAGAAACTGCCAAACTGTTTTCCAAAGTAATTATACCACTTTAGAGTCCCACCAGTACTGTATGAGGATCCCAGTTTTCTCCACATCCTCTCACCAATGCTTGTTATTATTATCTTTTTGATTATAGCTCTTCTAGTGTGCAGTGGTATCTCATTGTAATTTTAATTTGTATACCCTAATGACTAAAGATGTTGAACATCTTTTCATGAGGTTATAGGTTATTCATATATCTTTGGTGAAATAGCTATTTAAACCTTTTGACCATATTTTAAATGTGCTATTTATCTTTTTGGGATTGATTTGTAAGAGTTCTTTATATATTCTGGTTACAAGTCGTTCCTCTATCCTATAAATTTTAAAAAGGCATGCGCAATATTGCATTTTTCATTTAATTTATAGAATGGATCCAAAATGTATAAATGTTATTTATTTATTGGGAGAAAATTCATGTTATAGATAGAAATTTTTTATCAGATATATGATTTGCAAATATTGCCTCTCAGGCTATGGTTTATCTTTTCATTTTTCTTAAGGGCTAAAATGTGTTGAAAACAGTATTTATGTGAAAGGTTGTGGAGTCCTTGAAGTCTCATTTCAGTTCAGTGGCACTTAACCTCAGCAAGCTTAGTAAGTCATCTTCAGCAGAATCATAGACTGGTAGAGTTGAAAGGGACCGTACAATTAACCAAATGCCTTTCTAATTTTGTAAATACCTGCCTGTTTGAATAACTTACTTGCAGTGCCTGTATGCAAGGTCTGACAGAGCACTGGAGACCAGGCTTGGATTTGAGGACAAACAAAAACATTAGGAGTCCTGAGTTCAGTTCAGGCAGTAGTACAAAGTGAGAAAATCAGTATTTCCTGATAAGACTAGAGATTTATTTGCTGGCCTATGATAAAGAAATTTAGGCATCAAAGAGAAGTGAGAAAGAACTCTGTAGAAACCAGGCTTTAATAATAGAAACCCACATCAATGCCTGCTGTTTTAAATAATAACAAAGGAAAAAACCTCATGCTGGTGTTTTGTATTGTGTTCCATATATAAGGGCCAACTTAATACACTTACTTCAAACCACCTCAGGCTTCCTTTGCATTTCTGAGTTATGTATGTTTGTTTTTGTATGCCTATTTAAACTTATCTCATTCATGTATTTAATAGTGAATTTACTGAGTGTTTATCATAAAGCTAGAAACAACTGGTCTTAAAAAGTAATTTATACTCCCATAAGGAAGATACCAAAGTAAGCAGTTATAAAATTATGGACTAAATACTATATCATATTTTATAAGTAGACATATTTATAAGTATAAAAATAATGCCCTGACACCAAAACTTGGACACCTTTTATTGGAAAAGATCAACAAAATTGACACACCTTTAGCTAGATTGACTAAGGAAAAAGAGAGAAAATTTGAATTACTTAAATCAGAAATGAAAAGTGGAAACATTGCTCCTGATTTTATAGGAATAAAAAGTATTATAAAAGAATACTACTAACAATTGTCTGTCAACAAATTGGACAATTTAGATAAAATGAACGCATCCCTAGAAACACAGGATGCTGTCAAAACTAACTCATTAAGAAATAGAAAATCTGAATAAATCTGAATCAGTATTCAAAAACCTCCCAACAAGGCAAAGTAATGGACCAAATGGCTTTACAGGTAAATTCTACCAAATATTTAAAGAAGAAGTAACATCAATCCTTCTCAAACTCTTCTAATAAATTAAAGCGGAGGAAACATCTCCTTACTCTTATTGTTAGTCAGTGTTTCCCTGATACTAAAGTCACATACAGACACTACCAAAAAACTCCCCCAAAATGAAAACAAAAAATTACAGACCAATATCTTTTGTGAATATAGACACAAAAATTCTCAACATTAGACTACAAACTGAATTCAGCATCATATTAAAAGGATTGACATCATGATCAGGTAGGATTTAACCCTGGAATGTGAGGATAGTTCAACGCACAAAAACAAATCAACATATAAAAACACCATATTAATAGAATGAAGGGAAAAACTACATGATCATTTCAATTGATGCAGAAAAGTGTTTTGCAAAATTTAATAACCAATCACAATAAAAAAACACTCAGTAAACTGGGAATAGGAGGAGATTTTTTCTACATGATAAAGGCCATATATGAAAACCCACAGCTAACATAATACTGGTGAAGGATTGAAAACTTTTTCCCTAAAATCAGGAGCAAAACAAAGATACCTACTTTTACTACTTCTATTCAACATGGTATTACACATTCTAGTCAGAGCAATTAAGCAAGTAAATTAAAGGTATCCAAATTAGCAATAAAAGTACAACAATTATCTTTGTTCACAGATGACATGATCTTATATACAGAAAACCCTACAGATTCTAGACACACAAGAAAACCTGTTAGAGCTAATAACAGATTCAGCAGTTTCAGGATACAAAATTAACACACAAGAGTCAGTTGATGTTCTATACTTCAGCAAAAAACAATCTGAAAAAGAAATTAAGAAAACAATTTATTTGTAATAGTTTCAAAAATAGAATACTTAAAAATAAATTTAACAGGGAAGTTTAAAGATGTGTACACTGAAAACTACAAAAAATACTGAAAGAAATGAAACATAAATAAATGAAAAGACATCTGTGTTCATAATTTGAAGATTTATTATTGTTAAGACAACAACGCTACTCACAGCTATCAACAGAGTGAATGCATCACTATGAAAATTCCAATGGCATTTTTGAAGAATGGGTTCTAAAAACCCATTCTAAAATTCATATGAATATCAAGGGACCCTGAATAGCAAAAGTAATCTTGAAAACAAAGAAGAAAGTTGGAGGTTTCACACTTTCTGATTTCAAAACCTACTACAAAGCTACCATAATAAAAACAGAGTAGGGCTGGCATGAGGACAGATGTATTGACCAATCAATTAGAATAGAGAGCCCAGAAATAAACCCATGCATATATGATGGTCAATTGATTTTCAACAAGGGTACCAAGATCATTCAAAGGGAAAAGGACAACCTTTTAAAGAAATCATGTTGGGAAAACTGTATGTCAACATGCAATATGATTAAGTTGGACCCTCTCCTTACACTGTAGGCAGAAAACTAACTAAAAAAATGGATCCAAGACCTAAACCTAAGAGCTAAAACTATAAAACTCTTAGAAGGAAACAGAGAGAAAAATCATTATTACACTGGATTTGGCAGTTATTTCTTGGATATGACACTGTTGTTTATTTTATAGGATGCCTTCCATCTTTGGCCTATGACCACTACACGCCCATAGCAACTCTCAGACACCCTGACTACCAAATAGACTAGTGGACATTTTCAAACATCCTCTGAGGGGGGCATGTACTGCCCCTAGTCGAAGGCAGGACAGGATTTAAAAAAGTTTTTGTATGTTGTTCATATCATATTTTCAGAGATAGGAGAGAAAACTTTATTTAGTAGGGTATCTTTTCTGCCCACTGTCCTAAGCATAGATGATTAAATTGGCTAGTTACAATTTTGGAAACTTCCCTTATTTAAAAATTCATTTTTTCATAAGAACAATATATGTCATTTTAAACAATTCAAACTATTCAGAAAAATTTTAATGTGGGTGATAAAAATAATAATTCACATTTTGAGCTTCATTCTTGAAAAAGAAACTCTCAGAGTTAATTTCAAACCATAACAAATATTTGGAAGTTTAAAACACACGAGTTTTAGCCCTGGCCGGGTAGTTCAGTTGGTTAGAGCATCGTCCTGATGCACCTAGGTTGTAGGTCTGATCTCCGTCAGGGCACATACAAGAAGCAACCAATGAATGCAACAGTCTATGGAACAACAAATCAATCTCTCTCTCTCTCTTTTCCTTTTTCTCTCTAAAATCAATAAATAAAATTACTCCCCCCCCAAAGCACATGGGTTTTCAATAGTTTCATTTTAAATGGTATCAATTAAATTTCTGCTATAAAAGATGAGAATGACTCATATTTCTTTCTACCTCCTTTTGTGCCTTGCTTAGATTTTATTATTTGTAAACTTTTATCTTTATAATATTTATATTTTGTTCTATAAATGTAATTTCCACAGTGAATAGTATTATTTTCTATTTAAATGTATTTATATATACTACCAATCTTTTTATCCCCCCCTGGGTTATTTATTTATTTATTTATTTATTTTTAATTTTATTTATTTTTTAAGTTTTAATCATTGTTTGGGGTTATTTATTTTTATCTTTCTGCTAATTAACTGAGTTTTGTTGGTATTTTTCCCACTAGCATTCATGGATGTTGTCTGCCCTGACTTCTTTTATGGTCAAGAATATGTGCCATCACATGGCACAGTTAATAAGGCAGTTGATAGTGAAATAAATCATGTTAATTCTAAAAAAAAGTTGCTGGTAAACTCTGACTGGGGATGCTGCCTGTGGGCATCTCTAGTGATAGGAAACAGGAAGGCACATGCGAGTGTACAGGCTGAAGGGCCTTTACTACTCTTGGACACCTGAGAAACACACTCTCAGAAACACAAACTAGCATTTGTAGGCACTGGCAGAGTCATACATGATCTGGGACCTAAATGCACATTATAATTTAAAGGCTATTAAAGGATGGGTAATTTCTCCAGATGTGAGGGAGAAGCAAACACAGACATTCCCAACTGACCATACCCACAAGCAAGCCTCAAGGAATTCCTATAGATACACAGCCAACAAAAACCTCACAATAAAAAAAGGTAAAACAAAAATCTGGTAAGCTATAGGTAATAGAACCAGAACCACAAAGATTTCAGATAGTATAATTATCAGAATTAAAGTAAAAAATAATTCTACTTTAAACATTTTTAAATGTGAAAAAGGGCATTGAAAACATGAACAGGAGACAGTATGGATGGACCCGGAGAACATTATGCTAAGTGAAATAAGCAAGTCAAAGCAAGACAAATACCATATGGTTTCACTCATACATGGGAACTAAGGAACAAACTGGACTAACAAGCAAAACAGAGACAGACTCATAGACTGACAGCTAAGGGTTGCGGAGGTTAGGGGGTGGAGGGATTGAGCAAAACAAGGAAAAAGGACTCATGCACATGGACAACAGTGTGGAAAAAAATACAATTAACAAAAATTAAAATAGCCCTGGAAGGTGTGGTTTGATGGTTTGAGAGGTGGCCTCCTAACCAAGGGTAACTGGTTCGATTCCCAGTCAGGGCACAAGCCTGGGTTGCTGGCCAGACCCACAGTTGAGGGCATGTGAGAGGCAACCGATCCATGTATCTCTCCCACACCAATATTTCTCTCCCTCTCTTTCTCCCTGCCTTACCATCTCTTTAAAAATAAATAAATAAAATCTAAAAAAAAACAAAAAAGAAAACATGAGCAAGAACTGGAGACTTATCAAATGATTAGGCTGATCAAATGATGATTTTTTCGATTTGAAAAAAGAACAAAATATTACTATTAGAAGTAAAAAAAAACCCCTGATGATTGAAATTAAGAATTCAAATGGATAGAAAGTTAAGCAGAAGATTACTACAGCTGTTTGGAGAATTAGTGGCCTAGAAGATATATCTGAGAAAATTACATAAGATACAGCCACTGAGAGAGAAAGATGTGGAAATAAGGAGGATGAAGAGACATGGGGCAGTGGAAAAGGCCCTTCAGGTTCTTACATGTGTCTTCCTCTTCCTGTTTTCTATCACTGGACAATCCTAGAGGTGACATCCCTAGACAGAGTTTAACAGCAAATATTTTTAAGATTAGCATGATTTATTTCATTACCAGTCTTAACAAATTACTGGGATTGAGTAAGGCCAGGACAGTGGGTTGAATCTCACACACTGGCTTTGAGGAGGAATCTGATTTGGGAAGTGCTGTTACAGAGCAGAGAGTGGTGGGGGCACCCCAGCTAACCCGGCAGTGTTAAAGACCTTCCAAGATGCAACAGGTGAGACCTGGCACTGCACAGTCAGAGGTCCACTCCAGTGTCTCTCAGTACCCACTGCTCTCCTTTGGGGTAGAACAGGCAGGCCTCTAGTTATGAGGGAGGCAAGATGGGCTGGGGGAGCTTCCCCACCCCTGTGCTGTATCTCTGCCTCAATATCCCCACCCACAAAACAGAGCCACAAATCCTGAGGCAGAGTTGGACAACATTGTTTCCCACCACCTCCACCCCTTTTATAATTGGCCCCAGCCCTGCCCTGAGCTTCATGACATGAACCTGGCTCCAGGTCCCTGCTCTGTGTACTTTTAGTTCCCTTTATTTGGCCAAACTCCTTACCACCATATTACCATTACCTGCTTCTAGACCCAAGGCACTCTATCAGCAAGCTTTAACAATTCTTACAATTTCGGATTTCTTTCCTGGAGATATTTATCTTGGATTTGCAACTGCCTGTACTCCCTTTGTTTTAGTCCATTGTAGCTGAGGGGGATTTCAAAGGGTGATCAGATTTATTTTACCTCTTCTTCCCAATTTTTAAAAGCCATTTTTATAGAAAATAATGGTGTCATTATTTTTTGTATCAGTACTAATACAAAGAGCCAAATATGAGCATAAATTGTTTGCTGGCTGTATGACTTGGGGAAAATTGCTTAATTTCACTATGATTCAGATTCATCATCTGCAAAATAAAGATTTTAATAGAACCTGCTTAAAGGTATTGTTGTGAATGTTGAATGAGGTTTAATAAAACCCCACAAAATGAGAAGGCACTTAGAGTATTGCCTGGCAAGTAGTAAGTACTTGTCATTACTGGCATTGAGTAAAAATTAAGGTTACATATGTCTTCCAAATATGCATTATTTTTAAAAATCTTAATTCAACACTGTGATATAGGGATTATCACTGTTCATGTGAGGTAAGAAATCAAGGCGTTCAAGCATCAACTAGCAAAAGTTGTATAGATGAGATGAAACTTGGGTACATCTAGATTGGCCTATGTCTTTGTCACACACAGAATAATTCATGTATGTTTCTTGGTCTAATATGGGTTCCAGATGAGGCTATAAACATTTGGCCTTATCGACATCAGCTATTATGTTACCAAGCATAACAGCCAAGATATTGTATAGTGTATCATGAGTCACTTATTGCTGATTACACTTTAACTTTAGTTGCTTCCCTGAATAAACTCTTATTTCTAAAAGCAATAAATATTTATAGTAATCAATAACATATCATGCAAAAGAGGTAAGTCTTTCATGAAGCCCTCCTCCATTTTTATAACATAGCAAATTTAGGTAAGAGTGGATAGGCCCCTGAATTGTATAAGATAGACTCACTTTTATTATTCAGTCAATATATATTTATTAAGTATATGTTGTGTTCAAAGCTTTGAGTAAGGCAATACTGAGGAAATACCCTGAGGTATTATTACCCTCATGATTTTCAATAATGACACTACAAAGTTTTTATCTTCTCAGGTTTGAGATCTTAAAGTCAGTTCTTACCTTTAATGTTCTATCACTTATTAGGTACTATAAATTCTTCCTTTGCAATGTCTTTTATGCCCTTTTCCTTACAAATTTTCCATCATTGCTTTACCTCAGTCTATATATTTCCAGACTGATCTCTGCCTTCCCAGATCCTGCATCCATTCTGTACACGAACAGGTTAATCTTTCTAAAAGACTACTTGGGCAATGTCATCCCTCTACACTAAACTGACAATAGTTCCTTGTTCTCAAAGTAAGTATAAACTCCTTGGTTTGGAATTCAAGGCCTCCACAATTTTGTTCCAGAAGATTCTCTCACATTTCTGTTCAAGAGTACCTTTGAGGAGGGGGCAGCATGGCGGCAGAGTAGGAGGATAGGTCACGCATCTCCTCCCAGAACCAAAGTGGAAATAAAACTACAGAGGGGAACAGCCACCTGAAATAAACTGAAGACCCACTAAAAAAGAGACTTTTAACCACCTTGAGACTGGTAGGAGAGGCGGGGGGTTGATTAAGAGGCTGGACTCATTTACATGGGTGGCTGGCTTAGGTGGTGGCCAGGCTGTGGGAACTTCCCTTTGAGAAGAGGGAAGCCAGGTGCACAAACTGGGCTCTCAAACACAGTGCCAGTGCTGAGATCAGCCGACTCCACAGCATCCAGTGACAAAAGACCACAGGTTTTTTTTCTATTGGAGAAAGTTAAACCCACTGGAGACAAAGCTACTATTTTTTTTTTTTTTTGTCTTTAACTCTTAAAGGGGCCAAAGCATGGGTTTTGTGTTTGCAACCACTCACCCTGAGCTCCAGTGAAGGGAAGGCGGCACAGAATGGAGTTATGCAAAGGGAGTCTAGAATGGAAGGCTCTGGGGAGGGACGAGGGGCCCCAGCTGTGGGGCCTTTAGTGCGGGATACCTAGATTCTGCAGCAGCCATCTTTCTTGAGAAGAGCAAGCCCCTCCCAGGGGAAAAGCAATTACCTTATCCTGTGGGATATTGCTCACCCCATCCCTCCATGGCATCCTGCTTGCTTTAACCTGCATATTTTCTTTCCTTTGATTTTGTTTGTTTTGTGTGTGTGTGTGTGTATTTTATTTTCTGTTATTCTTTCTTTTCTCCAATCCTGCATCTTTTCCATCGTTGCTCTACCTCAGTCTACATATTTCATTTTCAGATTGATCTCTGCCTTTCCACATCCCTCATCCATTCTATACATGACCAGATTAATGTTTCTAACAGACTAATGAGGAGGCAGCAACATACACAAACTCAGGGCATGTCAGAGACTGAGGCAGAGTTGAACAACAGTGTCTCCCACCACCTCCATCCCTTTTATAATTGGCCAGCCCCATCCCTGCCTTGAGCAATACCATACACTCTCCTGGGAAACAGACTGACTCTTCTCCATCATAGGAGAGCCATAGACACCCTCCTGGTTTCTGGAAGACCTAAAACCTGGACTTTGGAGGCCCTACCTAGTAGCCTACTATGGGCCCAACTGTGCTGAGTACAGAAAAATAATCCTAAACAGACTCAGATAAGAGGCTCAGGGGTGGGGGAATTCATTCATCTGCTTCCCTGATGTCTGAGAGACAGCTGTTGTGAGAGATCCAGGAGTGCCATCCTCCTGATTCTACCAGAAGCCCTGTGAGAAACAGTTGAGTCTACAATTAGTCTAAGGCTGACAGCAGACTGGCAGGCAGAGAGAGACAAAGGCGGATCCAGTGGTGACTTGGATTATTTGCTGTCATACTCCCAGACCCAGGGCTAATAAAACCCAGCTTTACTGAGCAGCTTAGCCCATCCTGGGTATAGAATTTACCAAGCACAAGTAGCTGCCATCTGAGATGACTTTATAGTTCAGGCAGGGTGGCCCCCAGGAAAAACACAGGTGGGGGCTGACCTTGGCCTGTACCAACCAGGAAACCCCAGTACCAGCTGTCTACTAAATGCACGCAGTACATAGCTACAGACCATGCTGAAACACCACCACCCTGCCCCAATACAGCTGATCCTCCATGGAGGGCAACGGTTGGTGATGAGTGGTCATAGCCAGTCCTTGCAGCTGACTAGCCTGGGTAAATCCTTCCCATTGATTTGCCAACAGCAACCTAGGCTCAACTATTGGAGGAGGGTCCACACAAAGAGCACGCTTTCAGTACCCAGCTTGGGTGATAGAGGAGGCTGTGCCACTGGACCCTAAAGGACATCTACTACATTAGACCACACTATCAACTATCAAGACCCATAGTCAAAGCAGCTATAGAAATAAGCACAGGGAGGCTGTCAAAACAAGGAGACAAAGAAGCATAGCCCAAATGAAAGAACAGATCAAGCTCCAGAAAAAGAGCTAAATGAAATGGAAATTAGCAACCTATCATATGCAGAGTTCAAAATACTGGTTATAAGGATGCTCAAGGAACTTAGTGAGGACCTCAACAGCATAAAAAAGATCCAGCCAGAAATGAAGGATACACTAATTGAAATAAAGAACTATTTACAGGAAAACAACAGTAGAGTGGATGAAGCTGAGAATCAAATTAATGATATGAAACATGAGGAAGCAGAAACAACCAATCAGAACAAGGACAAAAAAGAATTTTAAAAAATGAGGATAGTATGAAGAGCCTCTGGGACAATTTCAAGAGGTCCAACATTCACATCATAGGGTTGCCAAAAGGAGAAGAGAAGGAGCAAGACATTGTAAGTCTATTTGAAAAAATAATGAAAGAAAGCTCCTCTAGCATGGTGAAGGAACTAGATAAGCAAGTTCAGGAAGCACAGAGTCCCAAAAAAGATGAATGCAAAGTGGTCCACTCCAACACACATCATAACTAAAATGCCAAAGGTTAAAGATAAAGAGAGAATCTTAAGAACAGCAAGAGAAAAGAAATTAGTTATCTACAGGGGAGTTTCTATAAGATTGTCAGATGATTTCTCAAAAGAAACTTTGCAGGCTAGAAGGGATTGTCAAAAAACACTCAAAGTCATGAAAAGCAGGGACATACTGCCAAGATTGCTCTACCTAGCAAAGTTATCATTTAGAATTGAAGAGCAGATAAAGAGCTTCCCAGACCAGAAAAAACTAAAGGAGCTCATCATCGCCAAACCATGATTACATGAAATGTTAAAGGGACTTATTTAAGAAAAAGAAGATCAAAACTATGAACAGTAAAATGGCAAAAAATACAAATCAATCAGCAATTGAATCTAAAACACAAACTAAGCAAACAAGAAGAGCAGAGACAGAATCATGGATACAGAGAGCATTATGATGGTTGCCAGATGGGAGGGGGCACAGGGAAATGGGTGAAGAGGCGAGGGGATTCAGAAGTACAAACAAGTAGTTACAGAATAGCCATGGGGATGTAAAGTACAGTTTAGGAAATGGGGTAGCCAAAGAACTTATATTCATGACCCATGGACATGAAAAATGGTTAGGGAATTGCCCCAAGGAGTGGGAAGTGTTGGGTGAAGGCAGGTGAAGGGGGAAAATCAGGACAAGTGTCATAGCATAATCAACGAACTATAATTAAAAAAAGACATTAATTTCCCCATACATGGCTTTCAAGCAAAAAATCTTTTTTTCTTTCTCAAAGCCTTTAATATTATTTTTTATTTTTCCTCTGTTTTTTGTGCTATATTTTTTTCATATCCTTAGGTTACTCCTGCTTTTGATTGCTGCATTGTTCCCTTCTACTTTTCTTATTTTTGTTAGTCTCTCTTTCTTTGTCCCCTTTTTTCCCATTTTCCTCTGCAAGTTCATTAGTCATATAAGTTCTCATCCACGTTCTACTTTCATAATCACTTTTCTCTCCTTTGGTCTTCTCTTACTCTATTTCTTTTTCCCCCTTTATCTACTATTTCATTTATTTTTCCACATTTCTTGTTTTTTGCTCTTTTGTCATTGATATTGCTGTATAGTTGGGCAGAGTTTACATGCTTGCATCTTGTTTTTTTGTGTGTTGTTTTGTTTCTTGCTGTTAGTACCTGCAAAACAGTGTAGGGGTAGAGCCTCATAGACAGATAGCTGGATGGGAGATACAACCAATGAATGGCCCAACAGAAATCAGGGCCCAAATATTAGAGAAGAGTCCACATCCAAAGACTATCAATAGTAGAATGAATAAACTGCTATATATTTGTACAATGGAATCCTATGCAGAGATTAAAATTGTTAGATTTTTACTATGTGAAAACATGTGGGCAAATCTCATATAAATCATGTTGAATAAAAAGAGGCAGGCTCAAAAGAGTACTTACTTAATTTATGCACAGTTTAAAACCAGACAAAATTCTTGTATAATTATAGAAATCAGAAGAGTGGTTGCTTCTGGGACAATGACTAGTATTGAACATAAGAGAGGCTTCTGGGGTTTGATAATCAATCAGCTATGTTCGCTTTATAAATACACATCAAGCTGTTTACTTAGATTTTCTACTTGTTCTGCATGAATGTTATATTTCAGTTAAAAACTTTACTTAAATAGAAGACTTTATGGATATGTGAAATTTAGCTTGGTGAACTCTCAACATTTAATCTTTCAGCCTATTTTGCATGGTCTATGCCACTTTCTGGCTCTGCAGGTTAATCATAAATGCTTAATCATATGTTTTTATTTTTTGCCCTTCTGTGCTCATTTTTCAGAGCTTGACTCCCTCTGTAAACTTTATAAACAAATGAGTCATTTCTTACTTGGTCTCTTATCTTCTATATAAAGTAAGATGGTCTGGCTCCAGATTCTGGGCTCTTAACATACTAGCTTTTGACACCTGGCTTTTGGCCTTTCTTTCCTCTCCAAGATGATTACTACTTTGGCAAAGTCTGTGTTTGCCTAGATGACCATCATTCTAACTTCTGTGCTCTTTGATCATCTCAACTTTTTCTCCGAGGAAAGTCAGAAGTCTAAAGATCCTCCTCTCCCCAAGCCCCCCAAGATTCCAGTTCACCCACTGGTTATTTAATCAAATACTGATCTAAATACTGCTCTGAGGAATTTGCAATTGTAATTCAAGTCCCAAATCAGTTGATTCCAAAGTAGTGAGATTATCAAGGTGGGCCTGATTTAATCTTTACAAAGTTAAAAGGGGAAGCCTGAGAGATGAAGTTTGAGAAGGACTCAGCTGCTTTGAAGGTGGAAGGAGTCACAAGAGGAAAACAGCCTGGAGGAGCTGGCCCTGTGATACCCTGAGCAGAGCTTAGTCTAGCCTACATAAATTCATTACCTACATGACTGTGAGGTAATAGATGTGTTAAGATACTAAATTGATAGTCTGTCACTCAGCAATAGAAGACAAATACGTCTCCCTTCCACTTCCCATAATCTTAATCATGTTCATGACATGTAATTGGTGTCATGTTCAAACACTGGGACTTGTCCAAACCTGGAATGACAATATTAAATGTCAATTTCCTATTCAGTGACCTTATTGTCCGGTTTCAGCTCTGCAACCTTTAAGTGACCCCTCTATGGGCTCCCATTCTACCTGGTTGCGTTCTCCAGTGATGAGTAATTTCATCCATTTAATTTTTTGCTCCATTTTTCTATTGCCCTACCATTTCAGCAAAACTGCATCTAGAATTTTTTTTTATAGTTTAATGTATTTTAATAGCAAACTTACAGGAACAGCACAGAAGACAGACAACATTAAAAACATACTTGCATGTAGGACAACTCAGTTGAAAAAGTATAGAGAATGGATGGAATCTACTGTATGATAAAAATGCTACAAACACCATTTAGTTGCCATCAATAAGAAATTTACTTGTTTTAAAGAAATCCAAATGCTGGCATTGTCCAGAAAAATTTAACAGGTCTATTTATATTGTTGTAAAGTTGAACTGCTTGAAACTTGTTCACTGAAACACCTTGAATTGCATTAATGCTTTATGCACCCGCATTTATATTTTAAAAATTCACACACAAATGAAAATGGAAAAATGGCCAATACCTGATTTCTGCCCCCTATTTTCCACTTGCAATCCTATACTTAGGTACCTTTTTGACCCCATGAAAAAAATTATCTAACGTTCAGAACTACCAATAACAGGAAGAAGAGATTTAAAAAAAAATGAAATGTTTCCCATCATAGTGGATTCTTAAGCACGTTCTCCATGTATGCGGCATGCTAGCTGGATGTCTTTTGGTATAATCGTTACACGTTTTGCATGGATAGCACACAGGTTGGTGTTTTCAAAAAGGCCAACCAGATAGGCTTCACTTGCCTCCTGCCAAGCACCAACAGCTGCACTCTGGAAGCGCCGATCTGTTGTGTGCGGTTGCTGTGTGATCTCTCTAGGCCCTTTAGGGTTGAGAAGAAAAACTTTCTACCAATTTAGGGCCAGTGGGACAGGGCAGGAACTGACAGTTAACTGACAACAGACAATTGAGGGAGAAAAAAAAGATAATGAGGTATACAAAGCAACTTGATAGGGGAGAGGAGAGGGAGAAAAGGGGCTTCTGTAGGAAAACAAAGGATTTTTAGGTAAGTCAGACAAAGTGATGTGGTAACAGAAGCAGGGTCAGAGAGATGCTTTTAGAGAAACAGGTGGAAGTGTGACAGTTTTTGCTAATGTTTGTTTATGCAATTTCTCATCCGCCTGTGAGTCTTCTTCCTGGCAGTGAAGCTTCCCTGAGAGGGGATTTATGGCAGCTTTACGCTCTGAACAACCTGCCTTTAATCAGTTATGAGAAGCTCCCAAAGGCTTTTTCCACGTCAGCTGTATCTCAAATGCCTTCAGTTAAAATAATCTTCACACTGACTCTGTGGCTGTGGGTGGGTCCCTACATTAGCATCCTCTGTGTTTCCTTAGAGCCCTCCCAAAGATGTACATGCCCTGAAAGCCGGAATGTGAATGTTAGGTTACCTAGCAATGGAGAATTAAGGTTGCCAAAGAAAGGAAGTTTTCTAATCAGATGACTTTAAAAGGAGGTTAGCACTGGCCAGGAAGGTCACTGGGTCAGGGCGTTGTCCTGATACATGAAGGTTGCAGGTTTGATCCCTGGTCATGGCACATACAAGAAGCAACCAATGAATGTGTAAATGAGTGGAACAACAAATTGAGACTTGGATCTCTCTCCTTTCTTCTCTCTCTCTCTCAAGTTAATAAAAATAGAATAGGGAGATTATCCTCATTTATCCGGTGAGTTTGATGTAATTACAAGAATCCATAAAAGTAAAAGAGAGAGGCAGAGGATGAGAGTCAGAGAAAGTGACGTGGTAACAGAAGCAGGGTCAGAGAGATGCAGGGTGTTGACTTGGATGCTGGAGGAATGGGGGCCACAGCCAAGGAGTGCAGGCAGCCTCTGGAGCCTGGAAAAGATTCCAGAAAGGAACCCAGATCTGCTGACATTTTTGGTTTTAGTGCACTGAGACCAGTGTTGGACTTCTGGCCTACAGAAATGCAAGACAAAATTATGTTGTTTTAAGACACCTAGTTTGTGGTAATCTGTTATTGTAGCCATAGGCTATTCCAGTATTCATCATTGTCTCAAATTCCCCGTCTTCTTATGCATGCCCACACTCTCTGCAGATCCTCCAACTTTGGAGAGAAAGTGTAGTTATGGGCCAGAGAGTTCTTTCAATTTCCTCTTTTTTCTCTAATTAAAACATTTATCTACACAAGGACACATCCTGAGTACCTTTCCTTCTACTATAATTTTTAAAAAGTTTTCTTCTCTAATGCTAACCCTTCTGTATACCATTTCTGTTCTGCTTCAAAAGGAACCTGGTTGTACTAATTAATCAGTTTTTCTCCTTTATGGCTTGTATCTGGGCATGAACACATATCCTGACCTAATTTAAATCAAATAAGAAATGTTTTCTATGATCCCCAAGGTAGCCTTTAGTTCTACTTTCTCTTAAGTTGAAATCTTTGGAAAGGGTTGTACATATTGTCTCTGTTCCTTCACTTACTTGTCAGTGCTCAAGCCATTACAGACTGACCTTCTCCCACAGAGTTCATCAAAGGCCCCTGGTAGCTGTGAATGGAGTCGCAGAGGAGCGTGATGTATACAGCCTCTTGCACTGCTTTTTATTTGCTTCAACTTGGAGGGGTAGCGAAAATAAAAACAGTAGATGTTGTTGGGAAATTTCCTGGGGCTGAGAGACCAGAGGAAGAGGATGGCAACTCTATCATTACACAAAGAGTTTATTAGGGACGCTAACATATGAAGAAGCGCTGCCCGGGAGGCAGCGAGATGCCATGGATATCCTCTGCACCATGAGACATGCTTTAGTGCAACGATTTTTAATCTTTTTTATCTCATGGCACACGTATGCTAATTCCTAAAATTCTGTGGCACACCAAAAACTATATATTTTTTGCTGATCTGAGAAAAAAATAGGTATAATTTTGATTTTGTAACACTAGACGGCTATTGTATTGGTTATTGTCATTTTTTTATGTGACAATCTAAGGGAAAAGAGGTAGTGTCCCTGACTAAATACCTATTCCATGTTTTAAAACTTGTGGCACACTGGTTGAAAATTGCTGTTCTTTTTTAAAAATTTAATTTTAGTTTTAGAGGGGGGAAGAGGGAGAAAGAGAGAGAGAAACATTGATCACATCCTGACCAGGGACCAAACCCACAACCCAGGCCTGTGTCCTGGGTGGGAATAGTAACAAGCGACCTTTCCGTGTGCAGGACAACGCTCAACTGTCTGAGCTAACTGAGTGAGGGCTGGAAATTGCTGTTCTAAGGGGTTATATAGGGTAGGGTAGATGGATAGCGATATTGGGGTGGGATCCACTCCAGATAAGGGGAAACCACCTATCTTGCTTACTAGGGTAGAACCAGCACAAACCAGCATTCTGTGGGATATAGGGGAGGGATCTTATCACCAAGCACTTGGTGTCTTGGTAGACAAATAGACTGACTACTCAGGGCAGCTGGAACAGGCTAGGAGGACATTAAAAATCCTATGTGAATGATGAAGAGAACTTCTCAAAGATGTATATGGGAGCTTTGACATTAGGGCACCTGATTCATGGAGTAACAGGCCCAGGAAGTGTGTTCCTTTAATGAGAAGACTGCTTTGTTTACCATTCTGTATAATAAGCCATATCCTTTATCAATATTAAGTGAATTTGTATTCTTTGCTTGTATCCTTCCCGAACAATCCATCAAGCACTGATACCCTTGGAAAACCATGCAAGCAAGGCCCTCACTGGTATGATTATTAGGAAGGAGTATTACACCCTCCCCTCCTGCTCCAGATATCCCAGGGGCTCAAGTGACTTCCTGAATGAGTCTGTCTGCTCCCTTCATTGTCCTGTGTGTCTATTCATTTCCACGTATACTGTCTATAAAAACACAGGGTGACATCTCACCCCTCTAGAAGATCTCCAGTGTATGTCAAGGGTTTGGATTCTACATGGACCCAAAACTGTTAAAGAGGGTTGTCACAAAGTTCTGATTTCCCCCCCTTTGCCCACTTCCACCAGCACCCCACCCCTACTCTCTCAGGCAATCCCCACACCATTGCTCATGTCCATGGGTCATGTGTATACATTCTTTGGCTACTCCCTTTCCTACACTGTACTTTACACCCCCATGGCTATTCTGTAACTACCTATTTGTACTTCTTAATCCCTTCACCTTTCACCCATTCTTCCATGCACCCCCACCCCTATTTATCTATCTTTAGCCTTAGACATTTTAATTATGCTATGTCTTGGACTGGGCCTCTTTGCATCCATCTTGTTTGGGACTCTCTGCACTTCCTGGACTTGCATGTCTATTTTCTTCACCAAATCAGGGAAGTTTTCTTTCATTATTTTCCTAAATAGATTTCCAATTTCTTGCTCTTTCTCTTCTCCTTCTGGCACTCCTATCAAGTGAATGTTGGATTGCTTAAAGTTGTCCCACAGTTTGCTTACACTATCCTCATTTTTTAAATTCTCTTTTCTTTTCATTGTTCTGATGGGTTGTTTTTTGCTTCCTTATGTTCTAAATCATTGATTTGATTCTCAGCTTCATCCACTCTACTGTTGTTTCCCTGTAAATTGTTCTTTATTTCAACTAGTGTATTCTTTCTTTTTAACTGGATCTTTTTTAATGCTGTTAAGATCCTCACTAAGTTCCTCAGCATCCTTATAACCAGTGTTTTGAACTCTGTATCTGATAGATTGCTTATCTCCATTTCATTTAGCTCTTTTTCTGGAGTTTTTGATCTGTTCTTTCATTTGTATCATGTGTCTCCTCACTTTGGCCGCCTCCTTGTGTTTGTTTCTATGTATCAGGTAGGGCTGCTTTGACCCTGTGCCTTGGTAGCGTGGCCTAATGTAATAGGTGTTACGTAGGGTCCAGTGGCTCAGCTTCCCCTATCACATAGGCTGGGTACTCAAGTACTTCATGTGGGCTGAGTACACCCTCCTTTTGTAGTTGAGCCTTGGCTGCTGTTGGCAGATCAATGAGAGGGGTTTAACCAGGCCAGTCAACTTCAAGGATTGGCTGTGACCACTTACCATCAATCTCTGTCCTCCATGAAGGATCAGCACCACAAGGCCAGGTTAGTGGTACCCTGACATGGTCTGTAGCTGTTCACTTGGTGTGCTGGCCATGGGCTTTCCCAGGTGTCTCTGGCCAAGATCAGCCCCCACCAGTGTTTTGCCTGGAGCCACCCTGCCTGAGCTATAAAGCAATCTGAGATGGCTGTTACTTGTGCTGGGTTTGGAGATTTCCAGGTGAAGCCAACCTGTGAATCTAGGCTGCTAGGTCCAGGTCTGGGACTCAGTGAGGCCAGCTGCTACTTGTTTGTTCATGTGGAAAAGCAGCTTGGGTGCACCCACAAGTTGAGTGGGGTGGAGTCTCTGGGGTTCTCCAAGGCAGGTCAAACAGTTAGCAATAGTGATGGAATATGAGATACAGCACCAGTCTGCTGGATCTATGAGGGGAGGGCCCAGAAAGGGGGCAATGGTCACTGCTTTCACTGAGGCCAGAAACTTCAGCCTCCACCTACTTGCCACTGGTGCCCCTCCAGCTGCTACCCCTGCAGCCCTAAAATTACATTCCACCCTTTGAAGACAGCTGCAAGGCTGATGTGGCCCTCGGTGAAAGTGAGTGACACTCCTGATCTAGATGCAAGTACTGATTTCTGAGAGTAGATGCAGGTGAATTTTGGCACATTCCTACAGCCAGATAAGCAGCTCTTTTCCTGAATCTGCATAATCTCTTTTCCACTTACAATCAGTGTCTTGCGAAGAAGTATTTATTACAGGAGGGTGAGGAATGCATTTAAACTGTCCAGTAATATTTGCGTTCAAAAGTTTTGTGTCCATTTCCTCCAGCCCTGGTAGATTTAGTTCCTGGTTTCCTTGGCCCTGGGCAGCAGGAACCTAATTTCTCAGAAGCTCATCAATAGAGACTGCCTACTTGCTCTCGAAGAGCAACGTGTAAAACTGAAGAAAGCCTTGGTGTCTGAGTCCCCTGGTGCTTAGGGCCACCAGCGGTGACCAAATCCATCCAGGTCAGACCAGGTATTGATCCTCGGCGGTGGAGTCCTGGGGTTACCAGGCCTGGTCCCCAAATGTCCATTTCGTAGCCCTGGACATAGAGTTTTTTGTTTGTCCCTGGGAGTGCCCGGACCCGGACAGTCGTGTCCCTGACCCAGGCCAGGGGACGCTGGCCCAGGTCGAGTGCAGTACTTGGTCCTGTGCTACGCCGGGCGAGGGCTCCTCCTGGGCGCTTATCTCAGCCAGGCGCGCAGCGCCACGCCTTCCGCCCTGCGGGTGCGCGGACCCCAGAGGGCAGGGAGGCTAAGGGAGGGGCCACTCCCCTCCCAGCTACCTGCCCGCAACCCTAGGCGTGGGGGGTGAAGCTAGCTAGGATCGGCTCTGGCTCCGCTTGGCTCCTCGTCGCTCTGGCTGGACACCCGTCGCTCCTGACCGTGTCCGTTATCCCCTCGGCCGGCGCCTTCCCAAGTGTTCGCACGCGTGAGTGCTGGGCCGGCAAGCTGCTCGCGGGCGCGGTGGGTGGGCTGCGGATGGGGCTGTGGGCTTTGGTCCCGGAAGGTCGCTTCTGCTGGGCTTCTTTGCTCCAGGGACTGTCCAGAATCCCTGGTTACGGACGGAGTACCTAGGGAAGAGGGAGTCCCAAAGCGTCGGTCCAGGACTGGGCTGACGCAGGAAGAAGGCAGCCTGGTCAGGAGCCCCGGAGATTGTGGAAAATCTTCAGGTTTGGAAAGCACAGTACAAATGCTTGATGTCTTTGTGAAGCAGGAGCTGCTTCCTTAGGGTAAGCAGACCTTGGGAACGTCCGGCGGACTCCTCTCCGCGCGCGTCTAGACAATTATTAGAGCTCTGCCTCTAAGCGCGGGTACCCTGAGATCAGAGCCCTTGAACTGCTGAGTGAGAGGTGACAGCCCTTGGGATGTCCGTGGCTTGAAAGGTTGTTAGGTGTTGGGAGTACATTTGGTAGAAAATAGAAAACTGTTAAATCGAGATGTCTAGGTTTTAGTTAGTCCCTCCCAGTTGCATTTGATAGTGAAAATGAAAGACAGTGTAATACCCTCTAGATCCATGTTGTTGCAGATGGTAAGATTTCTTTTTTCTTTTTTTGGCTGAATAATATTCCGTTGTATATACTTACGTACCTCTTTTTTATCATTCCTTCAACCATGGGCACTTAGGTTGCTTGTATGCCTTGTCCATTGTAAACAATGTTGCAATGAATTTAGGGATGCATATGTCTTTTCACTTTAGTGTTTTGGGTTCCTTTGGATAAATACCCAGAAGTAGAATTGCTGGGACCTTCTTTATTTCTTTTTTTAAAGTCTTTTTTTTGTGTGTGTGTGTGTCTCTTATAAATATTGCTTCCCCAGCTTTTAAAAATTTCCGTTTGTGCGAAATGTCTTTTTCCATCCCTTTACTTTCAATCTGTGTGTGTTTTTCCATCCCAAGTGTCTCTTGTAGCAGCATATAAATGCGTCTTTTTTCCTATCCACTCAGCCACCTTATATCTTTTGATTGGAATGTTCACATTTAAAGTAATTATTGATAGTTATCTATGTGATTTCACTTATGTGGAGAATCTCCAAAAGAAAATAAATAAACAAACAAAAAGAGAAGCAAACTCAGATATAGAGAACATTTGATGGTTGCCAAATGGGAGTGGGGTTGGGGGATGGGTGAAAAAGAGGAAGAGATTAAGAAGTGCAAATTGCCAGTTATAAAAAGTCCTAGAGATATAATGTACAGCGTGGGGAATATAGTCAATAAAACTCTAATAACTATGTATGTATAGTGTCAGACAGGTGGTAGAGTTATGGGGTGATAACTTGGTAAGGCATATAAATGTCTAGTCACTATGTCGTACATCTGAAACTAATATAATATTGCATGTCAGCTGTAATTTAAAGATAAAGATATTTTAAAAATGAAAAATAAAATAAAGCAACAAACAAAAAAGTGAACATGAACTACAAACTGAAATTTCAGACTGCTTTTTCTGAAAACAATGTGTTGGTGCAACTGATTCTATGTGTTATAAGGGCTGCTTGGTGAAACTCCTGCCTTTCTGCAAATGTGTGAAGCTAGAGTTCATATTGGTAAGTAAAACTTATTGAGCATGGAAATTACTACAAGGTGAAGCAAAAATTTGATAATAATAATACATTTAAAGAGATTAACCAATGTATTTTATCTTTTTCTTATCTCCAAGACATAAAGTTCGTCCACAACTTTGGATGGTGTGTTTGAGCATTAACCAGTTCTTCTTTGTAATTTTTCTGTGGATAGTTTAATGATTAACTTAAAAAATTAAGCAGCTTATTATAATAATTAAAAATAATACTAAAGAAGTTAGAACAAAACAGAAAGATAGAAGACTAAAAAAGTTAGATTGCAAATCTAGCAAATAGTTAAGAAAATAACCTGTAGTGATGCATAGTTTTATTATCCTGACTAGTAGCAGACTTATAGAAGCTCATTTCACTTTCAGAAAAAAAGTAGATTCATAGTAACAAATGTTTATTGGTCATCTTTGTTCTAGACCCTGGGCATTCAGCAAAAGCTCCCTTGGGAAACACATTCTTTTACATCAAGATGGTATTAAAATTCACACACACACAAAATCTACTTCTGCATTTTTAAATAGATTTTTTTAAATTTATTTTATTTTTTAAAGATTTTACTTATTTATTTTTAAAGAGGGGAAGGGGGAAAGAGAGTGAGAGAAACATCAATGTGTGGTTACCTATTGCACAACCCCTACACTGGGGACCTGGCCCATAACCCAGGCATGTGCCTTAGACTAGGAATTGAACCAGTGACCCTTTGCTTTGGAGGTTGGCACTCAATTCACTGAGACGCACCAGCCAGGGCTATTTCTGGATTTTTTAAAATAATTTTTTAATTTTCCAATCACAGTATATATTATTTTCAAGTGTACAGCCCAGTGATTAGACATTACATAACTTGCTAACTGATCATCCTGATAAATCTCACACCCATCTGACACCATACATGGTTCTTAGAATATTGCTGACTGTTTTCCCTATGTTGCACTTTACATCCCCAAGACTATTCTGAAACAACCAATTTGTACTTCTTAATCTTTTCATCACTTTCACTCATCCCCCCTGAACCCCCTCCCATCTGGCAACTGTCAAAATGTTCTCTGTATCTATGAATCTATTCCTGTTCTGCTTGTTTATTTATTTTATTATTTAGTGTCAATTGTTGGTAGATTTATTTATAGCCATTTTATTCGTATTTCTGATTTTTTTTTTTCCTTAAAGAAGATCCTTTAACATTTCATATAATACTGGTATGGTGGTGATGAACTCCTTTAGCTTTTATTTGTCTGGGAAGCTGTTTATCTGGTCTTCCATTCTAAATGATAGCTTTGCTGAGTAGAGCAATCTTGGTTGTAGGTCCTTGCTTTTCATCATTTTGAATATTTCTTGCCGATCCCTGCTGGCTTCCAAAATTTCTATTGAGAAATCAACTGACAGTCTTATGGGAGCTCCCTTATAGGTAACTGACTGCTTTTCTCTTGCTGCTTTTAGGATTCTAAGAGCCCTTATGCTATCCTCATCTTTTTCTATTTTTATTCTTTTTTCTTTTTGCTGTTCTGGATGGGTGTTTTTTACTTTCTTATATTCCAAATCACTGATATGATTTCAAGCTTCATCCATTCTATTATTGATTCCTTATAGATTATTCTTCATTTCAGCTAGTGTATCCTTCATTTCTGACTGGTAATTTTTTTATGCTGTTTAAATTCTCACTAAATTTATTGAACATCCTTATAACCAATGTTTTGAACTCCCCATCTAGTAGATTGTTTCCATCATTTTGTTTAGTTCTTTTTCTGGAGTTTCATTCTGTTCCTTCATTTAGGACATTTTTTTTTTAATATCCTCATTTTGGCAGCCTCCCTGTGTTTGTTTCTGTTTCAGGTGGAGCTGCTACATCTCCCAGGCTTGGTAGAGTGGTCTAATGTAGTAGTTGTTCTGTAGGGTCCATTGGCATAGCCTCTCCTGTCACCAAAGTTGGGCATTCAAGGTGTACCGCCCTGTGTGGGCTGTATACATTCTTCTGTTGTATTTGAGCATTGCTTGCTTGTTGGCATGTCAATGTGAGGGATTTACCCCCAGGCCAGTCACATGCAAGGACTGGCTTTGACCACTGACCTCCAACCACCATGAAGGATCAGCTGTGCAGGTGCCCACTTCACAGAGCAGGACCTGCTTTAGTAGGGCTCTGGTGCCTGCTGAGTCCTCCCTTTGAGTGTGTTGATTGTGGAGGTGTTGGTTGGTGCTTTGACAAGGTCTGATGCTGCGCTGGGTATACTCGCTGGCTCTGAGGCCTCCTGGAAGGTGTAGATCAAGATTGGCCACCACCTGTATTGTGCCTGGAGCCACCCAACATGAGCTACAAAACAATCTGTAGATGACTGCTACTTGTGTTGGGCTTGGAGTTGCCACCTGCAAAACCAAGGCCCACTGCTGCCATTTAGTGAGAAGTACAGGGCAAGCTGAGTCCAGATGCTGCTTGTTTGAGAGATTTTAGGAAAATCTGAAATATGAGCCAAGATGGCCATTATTAGAGAAAAGCCACTGGAGACCCCTTCAGTGGGCCTGGAAGGTGGGTGGGGCAAGGCCTCAGGGAATCACCAGGGTGGGGCAAACAGTGTGTGCCAGGTTGATGGAGTCTCAGATATTGCACCTTCCAGCTGGCTCTGTTGGGGAAGGGCTCAGAAAAGGAACAATGGCCTCTGCCAGAACTTCTGTTTGAGAGAAAGCTGTGCCCCCCACCCTCAAGCTCTTGCCCTGATATAGTACAATTTAGTTCCTCCCCATATGTGTGTGGTGCCTTTCAAGCTGCTGGCCCAGCGTTGAAGCTCAGAGGGAGTGAGTATGAGTAGTTCTGTGTTTGGGCCCCTTTAAGAGGAACTTCCTGAGACTTTAGGAACTCTCTGTCTCCCTCAGCCTCAATCCCCACTGGTTTTTACAGCCAGAAGTTATGGGACCTTCTCTTTCTGACAGAGTAACCCTGGGCTGGGGGCCTGATGTGGGGCTGGTACTTCTCATTCCTCAACAGGAACTTCTGCAGGGAGATATCCCTCCCAGTTTTTATCCTGCATATGTGAGTGTGAGACCAGCCCACTCTGTGTTTATGCCCCTCCTGCCAGTTTTGATGTGGTTTCTTTTTAAAAATTTTTACTTATTGATTTTAGAGAGGAAGGGTGAGAGAGAGAGAGAGGAGAGAGAGAGCACTTCTATTTGTTCCACTTATTTATTGCATTCATTTGTTGATCCTTGTAAGTGCCATGATGGGAACTGGAACCTGCAACTTGGCATAATGGTATACCAGACACTAAGCACGTGAGCAACCAAACCATTATTTCTTTAAACAGGTTCTTGAGCCCTTGTTCACTCCCTTCTCCTCTGGTACCCCAATGATGTGGATGTTGTTATGCTTGATATTGTCCCAAAAGTCCCTTAGATTTACTCATTTAAAAAATTTTCTTTTCTTTTTTGATGCTTTGCTTGGGTGTTTACAGTTATCTTGTCCTCTAATTCACTGACTCAGTCATCTGCTTCATCTGACCTGCTGTTGATTCCTTCTAGTATATTCTTCAATTCAGATATTTTATTTTCATTTTTGACTGGTTCCTTTTTATGGTTTTTATGTACTTTTTTAATGCTTACTATCTCTTTGTTTAAGTTCTCATTGATATCACCCAGTCTTCCCCTAAGGTCCTTGAGAATCCTTATAACCATTGTTTTAAACTCTGCATCTGGTATCATGGTTGCTTCCATTTTACTTAATTCTTTTCAGGGACCTCCTCCTCCCTATTAAATCATTTTCCTCATTTCACTATCACAAAATTCTCTAGGCTCAATTTACGTTTTTCTATGCCCCAACCCAACTATCAACTATTTTTTGTTTCAAGATACTTTGGTCTTTTTTTTTTTTGTCAGAATGTTATAAGTATCCAAGATCTGGACACTAGATATGCTACTGTTACCCTGGTTCTTGTCGCTGACACAGTAAAGAATTATAGGTCAGTGAGCCTATTAGCATGCAGGCAAAGTTTATTAGTGAGGGGGAGAGCAAAAGCAAGGGTAGTAAGAATAAGGATGGCTAAAGGCCTGAGTGGCCAGCACCCAGGTAGCCAGAGGCTGGGTGACCAAAAAGGGATGGCCAGAGGCCCCCTGGCCAGAGGCTGAGTGGCCAGGGCACTCCCCCGCTCATCCCCACCCCCAGCCCCCTGGTGGCAAGAGAGCCATGAGCCAAGAGGGACAGTCTTTGTTGTGAGGGCTTATATAGTTTGTGGGGTAAGGGTGAAGAAGTTACATGTTGATTGGCTGGTTAAGTTGGTGCCAGCTTTCTGGGTGAGATGTTACTACCTAAATGTAGGTATGGGTGGAGGTCTTTTAGCCCAAATCTTTATCTTGCTCAGACTCTGTTCGTTCCTTTTGCATGAGTGATGGTAGGTAGGCAGTTAACCAAAGTTGTTTTATGGGTTTTTTTCTTTGGGCACTGCGGGCCCCCTCCCCTTCTCACTTCCAGGCCTTGGGATGATTACACAGTCTCAAGGTTTTCCTTTTCTCAGCCAGTGGAGATGATACACACAGACTTTCAAGGGCTTCCCCTCTCCTGCACTCTTATAGTTTACTTGTTTGGGACACCTGGGACAATCTGAGCCTTATTGGACCAGACTCAGGATTTACTGGGTCAATGTGTGAACTTTTGCTTTTAGCCTTCTTTATTAAGTTCTTTGTTGGATTGTAATGGTGAGGGCCCTGCCTTTATTTCCCTTCTGGCCACTCATTCCCAGCTGCTACCTGAGTGTTGAAAGGTGTTGCCTGGCAACCAGGACACTATAGTTGCTGGCCAGCAACAGCAGAGCAGTCTCAGGATTCTTCCTATGTTATCTCCTGCAATAGTACCAGAGTAACTATGAGCCTTTAATAGATTTGTGACCTAGTAAGTGTATCTCTATAAATAGGAACAATGCCTTAAATTTCAAACACTACAGAGGACCCAATTGTGGTTGCTAATTTGTTTTCAGTTTCTTATGGGAAAGAAATGAAATTGGCAGGGTTTAGTGTTTTTAAAAGTTTCCAGTTTTTCCTCAAATGATGACCCATAAGTGCTTATAGAAAAAAACAGGATGAGCATTCTAATTTTTATTTATTAGGCTGTATATGCGGAAGCAGTGTTTTTAGCTTATTAACTTAATTAAGCTATATCTTGACTAACGTCTGGATATATGTGAAGGGGAGCTATGCCTGGGTCCTATCTTTGAGATATGCTGTTAACCTAAAAATAAAAGGCAACAAGTACTTATTTGAGATCCAAGAGAATAGCTATTTTGCAAGTACCGATTCAGGCAGAAACACAAATAATATTCTGGTCAAGAGGGGAAGGCGAAGGGTTTTTATGAGAAATGAAAGGGGAATAATTACACAAATAGAACGGAGGAATTTCTATGGGTGTTAGTAAGCTAAGGAGTGAATTGTTATAGGTGTAGATCATCTAAAATAATGATACTGATTCTAAATACTTTCTTTAATTTCAGTTCAGTAGTCACATTGCCGTTTTCCTGTTGATTTTATAAACAGTTGTTTGGGATGCAGTGCAGCTTTAGGTACAGTCCAAAGGGTAGTTTAACAGACAGAGAGTTTGAGGAGTAGGAAGTGCAAGGCACTGCCTCTGGGGTGGCAGCTGGGCTTCCACTTTGAACTGGTTCTGCTTATATTACTTTTTACGTTTTCACCTTGTCATCAAGATCTTTCCTTGAAAGCATCATGATCAGTTCTCAGAAAGCAACACCATTCAGTTAATAGAAAGATTGTTCATCTCTCCTTACTGGGAAAGCTAATTCCCTGTATGTCATTTCCCCATAGGAAGGAACATGGTTTTCTTAGGAGCCTTAGGCCACATTGGATCCACATGGGTGACAGAACAGAGGAAGGCTTTGTTGTCATGTTGCCTTAAGAGCAAATATCTTCTGTCATTTCTTGAGGTTTCTCACATGAAGTCTCGTAGACCTTGGTGATCATCTCAAAATGCTGAGCAACCATTATCCAAGTGGTGTTTTTATAACATCAAGCTATACCAAACAGTTTTATAACAGCAAAAACTTCTGTAATAACTAACAAAATGTAATGTCTGATTTCGAGTATAGTTCTGAACCAGGAGACAACATCTGAGGACAGCCAGCTGAAGATATCAAAGAACCATGCAGTGTCAGTGGGCACTGTACTTAACATTTGGCTCGTGCCTAGATTTTATCATGGTTCGCCTCTGTTTCACAGGCAGTGTTTCATTCTGAGTGCAACAGAAAGTATTAATAACAGAGCCAACCCCACCATGTTCAGCTAGGTATGGTCAAGAGCAATTCTGTTATGTAAAACAATTGAACAAGAGAATTTAGATTTTTCCTGGTTGACTATTGCTTTTGTGGTACCTCTTGAAAATCCCCCTATGGTGTTTTGGTAAGTTTGTAATTATGTAGTTATTCATTGCAACACTAACGCAAGGAAAAAGTATTCTTCCAAATGTGGAATCTTTGCCAGGGTGACATCGACTGTGTGCAAGCAGTTGTGTGTTTTCACCTGTGAAGTAGTTTTAAAGATGATGCCCAATGCTAATATACCTTTCCAGGCAGAAATTAAGGGGAAAAAGGAAACAATAACTTTTTTGTGTATGTATCTCTTCCTTAAAACCAAAAACAAGGAAGGAAGGAAGGAAGGAAGGAAGGGAGGGAGGGAGGGAGGGAGGGAGGGAGAGAGAGAGAGAGAGAGAGAGAGAGAGAGAGAGAGAGAGAGAAAGAAAGAAAGAAAGAAAGAAAGAAAGAAAGAAAGAAAGAAAGAAAGAAAGAAAGAAAGAAGGAAGGAAAACGAAATCTCTCCCATCTCAGGAGTCAGTTTTGCCACCCATTGTGGCCCAGGCATAGGCACAGTGGGATTTGTTCCACCCTGCTACGGTGTGCTGTCAATGAGCATGGTGCAGTTCTTTGTTAGGGTCCTGATATGGACCAGTTTGTTTTTGGATGCCGTGTAGACAACATCAATGCTCTTTGTTTTGAACATATAACACTCTGAGCCCTGGGTGAAGTTGCCCATGTCCAGCCTCAGGCACGGTACTCCTCGTTCTCTTTCTGCACACTGGCTGGTAAGGCTGCTGGGAACCTGACAAGGTAGATATCAGGCCTCTTTCCCTGAGAACATGCTCATGTCCGTTTTCCTGTTAACTTTGCAGTTATTTGGATTACAATTGTCAGTATTAGGAAACTCCAAACATGCAGAGAATTTTTATGAGTTTATTTGAGCCAAACTTTACGACATGCTGGGGAGCAAGATCTCAAATGCCCTGGAGAATAAGAGTTTTACAACTTGTTTAATAGATTGAAATTAAGGAGGGAAAGATGGGAGAAAGCAAGTAGGGGTTGCATTACAAGATAGTTAACAAGATCATGTGCTCCCTTGAGGGTTAATTCCCTTTTGAGGGGTGTTACTTCTGACATTTCAAAGGTGTGTTAACCTAGATGCACAAGAACAATGGACGGGGCTAGTTTAAAACCTTTTACTAAACAAGTTATAGGCCTGGAGTGTGGCTACCCACCCTGACCTGCCCGGGTAGGAATGAATGAGTAGATCACCTTGTGAGGTTAGTTTCCATAGAACCTCCTTACCCCCCTCTTTTTTGGTCATACAACACTGCTTTAGGCTCAGTGCGAAAGGTCATTTTGCCCCATTTTGATAGTCCACAGGTGTGAGGTCCACAGGTGTGAGGAGTGAGATGGGTAAGGCAGTTTCTCTGGGACAGCAGGTCTGGCTCTGTTTTGGGGTGGCTTCATTTACATTATTTTAAACAAGTATATGTGACTTTTATGAAATTATAAGGTTGGTTATTCATAAAGAAATCCAGAAATGAAAAGAATTATTTTTAATAATACACAGCTCAGACCTGCATCAATCAATATTGTAACCATTGCAGGTCTCTCTCCCTGTGGCTGTTTAAATTTAAGTGAATTGAAAATAAGTGATATTAAAAAAATCACTACTACATTTCAAATACCGAGTAGTTGCCATGTTTTGCTGACTGTAAACAAAAAAGGTGTCAAAAGGTGTCAAAAGGATTTTGAGGTGTCAAAAGGATTTATTCAGGAAAAAAAAGGATTGCAATCTGGTTTGTGCAGCCATGGTGAGCCACAGACAAGAATAGAATAAGAGGGAGAAAGTTCTATGTCAGAGAGGAAGTTAAGCGGGAAGGGCTGTTATAATCAAATAGCTTTGTTTTAACTGTAAAGTTCTTCCTGTGGGGCTCTTTATTACTGACATAGGGTGTGAGAGCTTTTTCCACAGGCCCTCCCAATTTCTATCTTGGTTAAGGCCTCTGTCATAATTTTAACAGTGTCTAGAGGACAGTGATATTTTACTTCTCCCTGAATGAAGGCAAAGAATGTAGAAAGAAGCATAGGTATTCAGTCTGACCCCTAATTATATTGAACTGATTTATACAAGAATCACTTCCTTGGGCCTTTACTTAGAGACTTTTTCATGTAAGGAACCAGAGTACCATCTATAAAAGAGGTGCTTTGTTTTGTAATTTGTGGGAATAAAGGGAGTTAATTTTTAACTTTGTCAAGTTATCTCTTATTATTCCTAGCCTTCACAAATTTAAACACAGCCACATGGCTCGCTCAGTGTAGAAGTGCTTCTCCAGCTACAGTTGAGGGGAGAGAAAACACTGTTTCCACTCTTAGGTTGTGATTGGAGGCCTGCAAATTACATTGATGAAAGGCAGATTAGCAAGTAAAAAACAGATTAGATTTAATCTCATGGGAAGAGAGGCATTAGACTTTTGGGCTTCAAACCAAGAGGAGGGGATAGGAGGAGGGCACTTATGGGAAAACAGATGATTTTTAGGAAAGATAAATGGGCCTTTAGGAAAATAGATGAGAAATGTCACAATGTTTTTTAAAAAAATTATATTTTATTGTTTGCGATATTATAGTTGTTCCAGTTTCCCCCCCCTTTGCCCTCCTATACCCAGCCCCACTCCCTCAGGCAGTCCCCCATACTATTATCCATGTCTGTGGTCATTGCATATACATTCTTTGACAACTCTCTTCCCTAGCTGTACTTTATATCACCATGACTATTCTGCAACTAACAATTTGTACTTCTTGATCCCTTTACCTTTTGTGCCCATCCCCCACGCCCACCAAAATGTTGTTCTCTGTGTCTATGACTATGTTTCTGTTATGCTTATTTATTTTGTTTTTTAGAATCAATTGATAGGTATGTATTTATTGTTTTTAATGTTCATATTTTTTATTTTCTTCTTTTTCTTAAAGAAGATCCTTTAACATTTTACATGATATTGGTTTGGTGGTGATGAACCCCTTTAGCTTTTTCTCCCATCCAAGTACTAACCAGGCCCGACCCTGCTTAGCTTCCGAGATCAGACGAGATCGGGTGCGTTCAGGGTAGTATGGCTGTAGACAGCTTTTTCTTATCTGGGAAACTCTTCATCTGTCCTTGAATTTTAAATGATAGCTTTGCTGCTTAGAGTAATCTTGTCTGTGGTCCTTGCTTTTCACCACTTTGACTATTTCTTGCCAACCCCTTCTAGCCTGTAAAGTTTCTTTTGAGAAATCTGACAGTCTTATGTGAGTTCCCTTGTAGGTAACTAATTGCTTTTTTCTTGCTATTTGTAAGGTTCTCTCTTTGTAATTAATCTTTGATATTTTAATTATGACGTGACTTAGTGTGAGCCCTTTTGGGTTCATCTTGTTTGGGATTCTCTGAACTTCCTGGACTTATATGTTTATTTTCTTCACTAGTTAGGGGAGTTTTCTGTCATGTTTTCAAATAGGTTTCCAATTTCTTGCTCTCTGTCCTCTTCTGGCATCCCCACAATGCAAATGTTGTTACACTTGAAGTTGTCCCAGAGGCACCCTACACTATCTTTATTTTTTGGATAGTTTTTTTTTTTCTTGTTGTTCTTCCTTATATTCCAAACTCCTGATTTGATTCTGGCTTCATTCACTCTATTGTTAATTCCCTGTAAATTGTTCTTTATTTCAGTTAGTGTATCCTTCATTTCTGTTTTATTTTTTTAATGCTTTTGAGTTCCTCACTAATTTTCTTGAGACTCTTATAACAAGTGTTTTGAACTCTGCATGTAGTAGATTGTTTATCTCTGTTTTGTTTAGATCTCTTCTGGAGTTTCATTTTATGCTTTCATTTGGGTCATGTTTCTTTGTCTCCTCATTTTAGCAGCCTCCCTGTATTTGTTTCTATATATTAGGCAGAGCTGCTACATCTCTAGGCTTGGCCTAATGTAGTAGGTGTCCTGCAGAGTCGAGCGGCACTGCCTCCCCTATTGCCCAAGCTGGGTGCTCAAGGTATGGCCATTTTGTGGATTATGTACACCATCCTGTTGTATTTGAGCATTGCTTTCTGTTGGCATGTCTAAGGTCAGCCACTGACTGTGTTCTGTCTGAGTTCACACAGTGTATGCTTCAAAGCGATCTGCTGATGGCTGCTACTTTTGCTGGCCTTGGAGGTGCCCAGGTGAGTCCAAGCTGTGAACCAAGATTGGCTGCTGCTAGTGTGAGGCTTGGGGCTACTTAGAAAAAATTATGGGACTTGTTGAAGCCAGATTCTGCTTGTTTGAGAGAATTTAGCATGGGTCATCTATATGGAAAAGCCATTGGAAACACTTGAGTGAGCCTGAAAATTGGGTGGGACATGGCCTCAGTGAATCACTGAGGTGTGGTAAACAGTGTGAGCCACATCGATTGAATCTAAGATATGGCACCTGCCTGCTGGCTTTGTCATGGTAGGGCTTAGAAGGGGAACAATGGCCTTGGACAGCATTTCTTTTTGGGATAAAACTGTCCCCCAGATTTTGCCCTGAATCCAGACAATTTAGTTATCCCCTATATGTCTCTGGTGTCTTTTTATCTGTTGCCCCCATGATGAAACCCAAAGGGAGTCAGTCCAAGTTAAGACTGTGCATGGGCCCTTTAAGAGGAATTGCTTGTGACTCCAGCAGTTTCTGCATTCTACAGCCTCAATTCCCATGGCTTTTACAGCCAGAAGTTATGGGGACTTCTCTTCATGGCACTGGAACCCTAGGCTGCGGGCCTGGCATGGGTCTGAGATGCCTCACCCCTCAGATATCCATCCTGATTTTTATCTGCCACATGTGGGTATTAGATCAGCCTGTTCCAACTCTCAGTGCATCATCCTTCCAGTCTCAATGTAGTTTCTCCTTTAATTCCTTAGGTAATTTCTTTAATTCCATAGTTGTAAGACTTCTATTCAGCTGGATTTCTGACACGTATAAATGATAGTTGTTATATAGTTTAGTTGTAATTTGATGTGGTTGTACAAGGAGGTGAGCCATGTTTATCTACACCACCACTTTGACTGGAATTCCAATATCATAGTATTGTGACTTTTTTTTCATCTTTATTTTAGGTGTGTGCCTGCTTATCTTCATCTCAGGTGGTTAGAGTCAGTTTTCCTGGTTGCTTCTGGGGAGATTTATGATGAATAAGTTCTCTAGGAGGCAGTTAAGTGATTTCAGGAAGTCAGATGCCTTCAGCTGAATATAAGGGTTAGGGTGCAGTGGAGTATTTCAACAATCACTTCCCTTCTGACCCTGCCCGGTTACAAGGCCTTAACATCATCTTCACAGCTCTCTAGGACCTCTCCTGTAAACCTAGACCATCCAACCATCTGTTTCATCTCTGCTTGAATGTCTAAAAAGTATTGTAATCTGCCATGTATAAAGTGTACTTTTTTGCCCAAATTTTTGAGGTAAAAGTAAGGGTGCATATTATACATGGGTAGTACCTGAAATACCTTGTATCTGTTCTTCTGTTTTGTAATTATTTGTTCATAAAACTTCTTGTACCATAATAGGCTAAAAAATAAGTGCTAAAATTCCTTTAAAATACAAAAAGACAGGTATCTAAATATAAATAAAAAATTAAATTAAAAAATTAAAACAAAAGCTTTTTTTCCTGAAAGTTTAGGTCAAAAACATGGGTATGCATTATACATGGCAAAATGCAGTATATGTCCCAAGCTGAACATCCTGATGTGTCCTGAAACCAAAGGGAAGAAAGCATTTCTAGGAAGGAATATTCAACTTTGTCAGTGTTGCTGATAGTTTGCCTAAGATGAGGACTTACAATTGATCATTAATACAGAAGAAGCCACTTAATTGTTCACATATTAAAATGGTGGATATCGTGGTCTGTGAATTGTATTTTAATTAAAAAAACTAACCAATTTTTTTAGGCAGGAGAAAATAGGCAGGAAAATTTCAGATATTCCATATAGCAATATTTTCACTGATATGTTCCCTGGAGCAAGGGATATAAAGGAAAGAATAAACAAATGTGACTACATCAAATTAAAAAGCTTCTGCATAGCTAAAGAAAACATCAGCAAAATGAAAAGGGAACCAACCATATGGGAAAATATATTTGCCAATGATACTTCAGACAAAAGTTTGATCTCCAAAATACATAAAAAACTGGCACAACTCCACACCAGGAAGACAAACAATCCAACTAAAAAATGGCCAAAGTACCTGAACAGCCAATTCTCCAGGGAGGGCATATAGAGGTCCCAGAGACATATAAAAGGATGTTCAACATCACTAGCCATCAGAGAGATGCAAATTAAAACCATAATGAGATACCACTTCACACTGGTCAGAACAGCCATCACAAACAAATCAACACACAACAAGTGCTGTCAAGGTTGTGGAGCAAAGGGGACCCTTGTGCACTGTTGGTGGGAATGCAGACTGGTACAGCCACTGTGGAAAACAGTATGGAATTTCCTCAAAAAACTAAAAATGGAACTGCCTTCTGACCAGGCAATTCCACTGCTGGGACTATACCCCAAGAATCCTGAAACACCAATTCAAAAGAACCTATGCACCCCAATGTTCATAGCAGCACAATTTACAATAGCCAAGTGTTGGAAACAACCTAAGCACCCATCAGTAAATGAGTGGATCAAAAAACTATGATACATTTACACAATGGAATACTATGCAGCAGAAAGAAAGAAGGTACTCCTACCCTTTGTGACAGCATAGATAGAACTGGAGAGTGTTCTGCTAAGTGGAATAAGCCAGGTGGTGAAAGAAAAATATCATATCTCACCTTTAAGTGGAACCTAATCAACAAAACAAACATGTGAGCAAAATAGAACCAGAGACTTGGACTGACAGTAACCAGAGGGGAGGAAGAAGGGAATAATAGGGAATAGAAGGGGAAGGGGCAAGTCAAGGAATATGTATAAAGGATCCATGGACAAAGACAATGGGTGGGGAAGGATTGAATGTGGGGGGTGCGGAGTGGATAGGGCAGGGGAGAGTAATAGGGGAAAAAGAGGGACAACTGTAATTGAACAATAATTTTAAAAAATAATTGGTCATCAGATATGTGACTTTGGCCATCACCTTATTTAGTCTAGAGTAGTTTTGATATGAGGATGACCTGAGTGGAGTGGGTTTAAGAATGAATGGGAGGGAGAGGGCATGGAGGCCAATGGACAGGAAAGAATGACTCAAGGGGGTAGTCAAAATTTGGGATTTATATACCATATTAATAAGAGAAGGGATGTGGAAATAGGTTGAAATGTTACAGAAATTTTATAATCAGTAGAGAAGGAAAAATTGATACGTGGGTCAAAAAGTGAGGGTGGTGAACATTACTGGAGAGATGTCCTTCCTTGAGTAAGAAAGAGAATGAGAAGCAGTACATGACCAGGGTGTCAACCTAAGGTAGAAACAGAGGGAGTCCTAGTATAGTTGGCCTCTCATAAATAGAGGGAATGGGGAAAAAAAAATAAATGAATGAAAGATGGGAAAGAAAGGTTTGGAAGAAGACAGAGTCTTTATTTACAATTCCAAGGTGGGAGCATGCATGGCTGAGGTAGCAGGGAGGGCAAGATCACTAGAAGAGAAAAGGTTATGGGGTTGTGGAGACCAAGGACAAGTAACAGTATGGATCTTTGAATTCCCTCAAAATCTAAACTTCAAAATTGTATATGACAGTATAAATCCATTGATACCTGGTGGAAAACATTTCACACTAGGAAGCTCAATTGAATTTGGATCTGTACGATTCATTTAAAAATTGAAATGCATAAATTATTGCATAATGAAGATCCCAAGAGGGCAGTTGGTTTTTTAACCAAAAGTATTCCCTCCTGGGCATCTCACAGACATCTAAAACCTACTGCATTGGAGCTGAGCCCTTGACCTTTCAATATCTCACTTGTCATCACCTAGTCCCATCCCCTTATCCAAGCATGTCTCACCTGGTTTTCTGCAATAGCCTTCTGACTGGCTCTTGCTTCCAGAGTTGCTACACAGTAGCTAGAGTGGTATTTTTACTAAAAACAAAATTAGTGTCATGCAACTTTACTGCTTAAAAGGCCTCAGTGGCTTCTCAATGACTGTACAAACCCCCTGTGATGGGTCCCTTCCTCTCTGTCTGACCAACCTTGTCCTCAGTACCACGTAACTCTGCCCCAATGTTGTGGGGGCCTAAAGTGCCAGACACAGATTGCTCCCTGGCCTGAAACTTCAGTGGCCTGACGCACTGTACACTGCTGAGCAGTTTTTGGACGTGACTAGAGTGTCAACCCTGGATCCTTCAGGGTGGATCTGTCAAATCAGAGGCAATGTGAAAACCCACTAATCAATATAGGACATTTAAAATGCAAGAGTTAATTTATGGAAGTTAAAATTCAGATTTTGAATTATTCCCTAACAATATTAAATATTGTCCTATTTTATTCATTCATAAGTTTATAGCAATCACCTGACATAACTTGTGAACCCTAACTTCTTGTTAGGGTTATAACCTCTTGGCATTAGCCCAGTAAATTGCTGGACCTATGGGTCTGCACAGCACATCCATTTGACTTAGAGACAATGTGCAATTCCCCACTTCCTATTGTTACCCTTAGAAAAAACATGTAAGAGGAAGGCCCAGGCTCCTACCAGCATATGCAATGGTTCCACTGTGGGCAGGTGTCTGCTGAGAACTTCAGAATCAAGCTGTGTACTCCTTTTTTTAACCTATGTGCAGTTTTCATTGTATTATGCACTCCATTTAAAATGGACTCTCAGATTAAGAGCATGGTAAAAGTGAAATATAGAGGAAAGTGGCATTTTAAATGCAGGTTACCATTCTTATAATAGAAAGGCCAGCATCTGTAGAAGAAAACTGTTTGAACTTTTCAAAAAGTAAAAATAGTTCTCACTAGTTACAAAGCCATAAGAAGAGGGGGAAAGTGACATAGGTAGACCACCAAAAAGGGACAGCTGAGAAGGGGAAAGGAATCTCATTAATTCCAAGACCCTTGATCCTGTTTGAAAGGACTCTTCCAACAGGCCAAGAGCTGTAATCAGGCCAGATTACAAAGTAAGCAGGTTCCATTTGTTGGGAAGTGTTTGGATTCCTCTTTCATGCAAGGATCTGCAGTCTTGGGCACAGAAAGTGATAAAAACCCAGTTAGGACAAGCTGATGCTGTGGAAGTAAGAAACAGCAGCAAGGTGGGAAGCTGATTTTGTTATAGAAAGACATTAGGTGGGATGTGTGTGTGTGTGTGTGTGTGTGTGTGTGTGTGTGTGTGTGTAATGCTAATCCAAGGAGAGCAATATCTATGCCCAGAGAGTTTATGCCCATGGGAGGATTAATGTTCACTTGTAGGCCGTCACTTTTAGCGAGTCATCTAAACCCAGTACACTGTATTAACTAGAGGTTGAGTACTTTGATGTTAGTATGGTGCTCAGGTATTGAGTTTTCTGTATTTTGTAATTATTGGTATGTATTATTTGTTTCAGCTTAGAATAATAATTTGTTCCATTTAGATGTTAGAAGTTTAAAAATTTTGTTTTTTTTGAATAATGTGCATCATCAGGATGGTGTGTGTCAGCCAGACATGAGTAATGATTTGATTCATAACTCATGAATTGTTAAGGCCCTGCTGTCCATCTGAGAAAGATTATGTGAAATGGAGATGGGATCAAGGCTGTTGGTGGTGGTGAACAAAAATTGGACTGACCACACAGATATTGTAAGGCAAAGCAAGTGAGAAATTTATTAAGGAAAGTACACTTCCTAAGAAATGGGAGCGGGCAATCCCTGGCTCTGTCTTACTGAAATGTTACAGGCTTTTCTTTCTTTTTTTATTACGTTTTGTTGATTTTGCTATTACAGTTGTCCCAGTTTTTCTCCACGTTATTCCCCTCTGCCCTGCACAGCCCCTCCCACCAGCATTCCCCCACCTTAGTTCATGTCCATGGGTCATATATATAAGTTATTGGGCTTCTCCATTTCCCATACTATTCTTTACCTCCCCCTGTCTATTTTGTACCTACCTTTTATGCTTCTTATTCCCTGTACCTTTCCCCCTATTCTCCCCCCTTTCCACTAACCCTCCATGTGATCTCAATTTCTGTGATTCTGTTCCTGTTACAATATTTTTTTTTAAGGTTTGGTTGCTGATAGTTGTGAGGTTGTTGTCATTTTACTGTTCATACTTTTTATCTTCTTTTTCCTAGATAAGACCCTTTAACATTTCATATAGTAAGGGCTTGGTGAACTCCTTTAACTTGACCTTATCTGGGAAGCACTTTATCTGCCCTTCCATTCTAAATGATAGCTTTGCTGGGTAGAGGTATCTTGGATTAGGTCCTTGTGTTTCATGACTTCAAATACTTCTTTCCAGCCCTTTCTTTCCTGCAAGGTTTCTTTTGAGAAATCAGCTGATAGTCTTATGGGATCTCCTTTATAGGTAACTGTCTCCTTTTCTCTTGCTGCTTTTAAGATTCTCTCCATATCTTTAATCTTGGGTAATGTAATTATGATGTGCCTTGTTGTATGCTTCCCTTGGGTCTAACTTCTTTGGGACCCTCTGAGTTTCCTGGACTCCCTGGAAGTCTATTTCCTTTGCCAGATTGGGGAAGTTCTCCTTCATTATGTTTTCAATTTCTTGTTCTTCCTATTCTCCTTCTGACACCCCTATGATTTGGATGTTGGAATGCTTAAAGTTGCCCTGGAGATTCGTAAGCCTCTCCTCATTTTTTTTTTTTCAGTTCTTGTTTCTTCATTCTGTTCTGGTTGAATGTTTATTTCTTCTTTCTGCTTCAAACTATTGATTTAAGTTCCAGTTTCCTTCCCATTACTGTTGGTTCCCTGTACATTTTCCTTTATTTCACTTTGCATAGCCTACACTTTTTTCTCTATTTTGGGATCATTTCTGTGAGCATCCTGATTGCCAGTGTTTTGAACTGTGCATCTGATAGGTTGGCTATCTCTTCATAGCTTAGTTATATTTTTTCTGAAGCTTTGATGTGTTCTTTCATTTGGGCCACTTTTTTTCTTTCTCTGTGGGCCTGTTTTGTAGTAAGGGGTGGAGACTTAGGTATTCACCAGGAAAGGGGCAACCCATGTCATTGTACTGTGGCCCTGTATGTGGGGGAGGGGTCCAAAAGGGAACAGTGCCTCTTGTTCAGCTCTCTGGTGGCTTTCACTCACTTCCACCACTACCCATAAGCAAATTGGGCCCTTCTGGTGCTGATTCCCAGGGGGGTGGTTTTGTGTACGTTCTAGGACCCTGTGAGGCTGGGTCCTAGACCTCTCTATAAATAACTCTCCTGTGAGGCTGGGAGTTTCTCCTGCCACTGCAACCTTCACAGGTTTTTTCAGTTTTTTCAGAGGTTTTGAGGCTTTATTTCCCCATGCTAGGACCCTGGGTTGCACAGTTTCTCTGGCTCACCAGTTGTTCCTCCCAGTTTATCCGCATGCAAATGTGGGACTGCTTGCTCCACCAGCTGCTGCCTTGCCTCGAATCCTCTCTGCCTAGCTGCCTGGCTTTGCGCCTCCTACAGGTCTGGATGAATGTTTCTTCTTTAACTTCATGGTTGTTGGACTTCCATACAGTTCAATTTTCTGACAGTTCTGGTTGTTTTTTATTTTTAAATTTGTTGTCCTTCTTTTGGTTGTGCAAGAAGGCACAGTATCCACCTACCCCTCTATCTTGGCCATAAGTTGGATAATTGCTTTTGAACAGCTACTCCATCATAGCAAGAGAGATACCTCTTCATATATTACTTTGATTTAAAAAAAATAAAACTATGTTAATTGAAGTTTTATATTTTAAAACTATTCACAAGCTGTTACCTCAATTTCTTACCCTAATAAAATCTTTTAAAGGACATTTTATAACTTCTTTAATGAAACATTTTAAACTTCATTTATTAATTTAATATTCAGGTTCTGTTTTAAGCTCTTTAACTTCTTAAATATTGGTTTCATTTTCTTAATAATTTTTATGCTTAATTCTAAACCTAGAATTTAAATACATTCTCCCATTAAATAAGTGATTATGTCATCTCAAACTCTTTTAAAGTTTACCTTCATAACTGATTGAAGTAGCATGATAAACAGTGGTAGAAAGCCTGGACCCACAAATTCAGAGAAATTTCTCTTGTCCCTAACTACCTGACTAAGACTTTTTTTGTGATACCTATGTCATAAACTCCAAAATTATCCCCAAAATATCAAAAACAATAATAGGGGGTGGTGATCATGTAGTCTGTCCCTGATCTTGAATCATATCATAATATGCTTTCCAAGCTAGACAAGTTTAACATCCACTCATCCTTTTTCTGTTTCATGAGTTTTGTGTAAT
>PVIA01006381.1:68683-98574 GCA_004024845.1 Tonatia bakeri | reverse complement strand
AAACGCTCTCTGTATCCATGATTCTGTCTCTGTTCTTCTTGTTTGCTTAGTTTGTTTTTTAGATTTAATTGTTCATAGATATGTATTTTTGCCATTTTATTATTCATAGTTTTGATCTCCTTTTTCTTAAAGAAGTCCCTTTAACATTTCATATAATAATGGTTTGGTGATGATAAACTTCTTTAGTTTTTTCTTGTCTGGGGAGCCCTTTATTGGCCCTTTAATGTAAATGATAGCTTTGCTGGATGGGCAATCTTGGCTGTAGGTCCCTGCTTTTCATGACTTTGAATATTTCTTGCCAATCCCTTCTAGCCTGCAAAGTATCTTTTGAGAAATCAGCTGACAGTCTTATGGGAACTCTCCTGCAGGTAACTAACTGCTTTTCTCTTGCTGCTTTTAAGATTCTCTCTTTAGCTCTGGCTGGTGTGGTTCAGTGGATTGAACACTGGCTTGAAAACCAAAGGGTCACCAGTTTGATTCCCAGTCAGGGCGCATGTCTGGGTTGTGGAGCAGGTCCCCAGTAGGGGGTGCTCAAGAGGCAACCACACATTGATATTTCTCTCCCTCTCTTTCTCCTTCCCTTCCCCTCTCTAAAAATAAATAAATAAACTCTTTTTTAAAAAAGATTCTCTCTTTGTCTTTAGCCTTTGGCATTTTATTATGATGTGACTTGCAGTGGGCCTCTATGCATCCATCTTGTTTGGGACTCTGTGCTTCCTGGACTTGCATGTCTATTTCCTTCACCAAATTAGGGAAGTTTTCTTTCATTGTTTTTTCAAATAGATTTCCAATTTCTCTTTCTCTTCTCCTTCTGCCACCCTTATGATAAGCAGTTGGACCTCTTGAAGTTTTCCCAGAGGCTGCTTATACTATCCTCATTTTTTTGTATTCTTTTTTCTTCTTATTGTTCTGATTGGTTGTTTTTTTGCTCACTTATTTTCCAAATAATTCATTTGATTCTCAGCTTCATCCACTCTACTGTTGTTTCACTGTAAATTGTTCTTCATTTCAATGAGTGAATTCTTTGTTTCTGCCTGGGTCTTTTTTATGCTGTTGAGGTCCTCACTAATTTCTTTGAGCATCCTTATAACCAGTGTTTTGAACTCTGCCTATGATAGATTGCTTACCTGCATTTTTGTTCAGTTATTTTCCTGGAGTTTTGATCTGTTCTTTCATTTGGGCCATGTTTCTTTGTCTCCTCATTTTGACAGCCTCCCTGTGTTTGTTTCTATGTATTAGGTAGAGCTGCTTTGATTCTGTGTCTTGGTAGGATGGCCTAATGTAGTAGGTGTCCTGTAGGGTCCAGTGGCACAGCCTCCCCTATCACCCAAGCTGGGTACTCAAGATGGGCCCATTGTGTGAGCTGAGTACACCCTTCTTTTGCAGTGGAGCCTTGGTTGCTGTTGGCAGATCAATGGGAGGGATTTACCCAGGCCAGTGAGCTGCAAGGACTGGCTGTGACCTCTGACCACCAACCTTTGCCGTCCAGGGAGGATTAGGTGCGCAGAGGCAGGGTGATGGTGCTGTGATGTGGTCTGTAGCTGTCCACTGCATGTGTTGACCCTGTGGTCTCCTGGGTGGTGTAGGCCAAGGTTAGCCCCCACCTGTGTTTTGCCCAGGGCTACCTTGCCTGGGCTATAAAGCAATCTGAGATGGCTGCTAATTGTGCTGGGCTTGGAGATTCCCAGGCAAAGCCAAGCTGTGAATCTAGGCTGTTTGCTGCTAGTGGTGGGCCTGGAGCTCACTGAGGCCAGCTGGTGCTTGTTTGAGAGGATTTAGGAAGTTGTGCAGTATGAGCCAAGACCAGCCATTCATATGGAAAATCAGCTTGGGTGGGCCTATAAGTTGAGTGGGGCAGAGCCTCTGGGGATCTCCAAGGTGGGTCAAACAGTGTTATCTAGGTTGATGGAGTTTCAGATATGGTACCAGCTTGCAGGCTCTGTGGCTTTTTTAGGGGGAGGGCTTAAAAAAGGGACAGTGGCCTCTGCTGGCCTTGATGTCAGAAACTTCAGTTTCTCCCTGTGTACCACTGATGCCTTTCAAGCTGCTACTCTGGTGCTGAAGCTCAGAGAGAGGGAGTCTGAGTAGGTGAGTCCGTGTGTGGGTTCTTTAAGAGGAACTGCTTGGGGCTCCAGTAGTTTCTTCCTCCAACTCAATCTCCACTGGATTTTACAGCCAGAAGTTGTAGGGACTTACCTTTCTGGCACTGAAACCCTGGGCTGGGGAGCCTGATATGGGGCTGTGACTTTTCACTCCTGAGATATCCCTCCCGAATTTTTATCCACCACATGTGGGTGAGAAACCAGCCCTTCTGCATCTGTGCCCTTGCTACAAATCTGAATGGATGTGGTTTCTTTGATTCCGTAGCTGTCAGACTTCCATTCACCTCAATTTCTGATGGTTGTGAGTGATGGTGGTTCTATATTTTAGTTGTAGTTTTGATGTGGTTGTGAAAAGAGGTGAACCATGTTTGCCTATGTTGCCATCTTGACGAGAAGTACCTCTACTCAAAAAAGTAAACCTTTAAGAAATATTTTTATTCATTTATTTTTTTTAGAAAGAGGGGAAGGGAGGGAGAAAGAGAGGAAGAGAAATATTGATCAGTTGCCTCTCACAGATGTTGTGACTGGAGACTGAGCCCGAAACTTATACACGTGCCCTGACTAGGAATCAAATCAGTGACCCTTTGCTTGGCTGGACGACTCCCAACTGAGCCACAGTGGTCAGAGAAGAACAAGTAAACTTTATTCCTGATGGTATGGTTGAATTGTGTCCCCTGGGAAGATATGTCTATGTCCTGCCCCCCTGTGAATGAGACCCAATGTAGAGGCTGGGTCTTTGCAAATGTGGTCCAGTTAAAATGAGGCCATACTGTAGGTCCTAATCCAGTATGATTAGTATCCTTCTAAGAAGAGACAGACACAGGGAGAATGCCACCCGACAAGAGATACATGTGCCACATATACAAGGCAAGGAATGCTAAGGATTGCCAGCCTCCTTCAGAAGCTGAAGAAGGCAAGGAAAGACCCTCCCTAGAGCCTCTGGAGGGAGCATAGCCCCGCCCACTCCTTGATTTCAGACTTCTGGTCTCCAGAACTAGGAGAGAAGAAATGTTTGTTGTTTTAGCTACTCTGGGATTTTGTTATTGCAGCCACAGAAAACTCACACACCCTATTTAGTTCACACAGAAAAATGAACCTGACATGGGTTGTAGACCTAAAAATAAAAGCTGAAACTAAAAACATCTAAATGAAACATGAGAGAAAACCTTTGTGACCTTGGGTTAGGCAAAGTTTTCTTGGACTGGAAATTTAAAAAAACATTAATCATAAAAGAAAAAAATGGATAAACTGGACTTCATCAAAAATTCAAACTTTTGCTCTTCAAAAGATACTATCATGCGGCAAGGATGTGGAGAAAAGGAAGCCCTAGTGTACGGTTGGAGGGGATGCAGGCTGGTACAGCCACTGCAGAAAACAGTAAGGAGATACCTCAGAAAATTAAAACTACAACCACATTCTAACTTAGCAATTCTACTTCTGGGCATACATTTGAAGAAACCTGAAACACTGATTTGAAAGAACATAAGCACCCCTATGTTCTCAGCAGTATTATTTGTAGTAGCCAAGATTGGGAAACAGCCCAGTGACCATCAGTAGATGAGCAGATAAAAAAGCTGTGGTACAGATATGCAATGAAATATTACTCAGTCATAAAAAAGAATGAAATCTTATCATTTGCAACAGCATGGATGGACCTGGAGAGTATTATGCTATTTGAAATAAGTCAGTCAGAGAAAGACAAGTACCATATGATTTCACTCATATGTGGCATCTGAAAAACAAAATAAATGAACAGACAAAACTGAAACAGACTCATAGATACAGAGAAGAGACTAATGGTTACCAGAGGGGAGGGTGTGGGATGATTGGGTGAAAAAGGTAAAGGGATTGAGAAGTACAGATTGGTAGTTACAGAATAGGGGGATGTAAAGTACAGTACAGGGAATATAGTCAATAATATTGTGATAACTGTGTATGGTGCCAGGCGGGTATTGAAAATATCTGATGGAAACACTTTGTAAAGTATTTGATTGTCGAACCACTGTGCTGTACACTTGAAACTAATGCAAAATAATATTGAATGCAAACTGTAATGAAAAAAATAAAGTTAAGCCCTGGGTGGTGTGGCTCAGTGGATTAAGCACCAGCCTGAAAACCAAAGGGTCACTGGTTCAATTCCCAGTCAAGGAGCATGCCTGCGTTGTGGACCAGGTTGTGGGCTGGGTTCCCAGTTGGGGATGTGTGAGAGGCAATTGATCAATGTATCTCTTGCACTGATATTTCTCTCCCTCTCTTTCTCTCTCCCTCCCTCTCTTGCTAAAAATAAATAAATTTTTTAAAAAAGAAAAAGAAAGTTAAATAAGAAAAAGGGAAAAGGAAAGGAAAGCTACTAAAAAAATGGTGCTGGGACAACTAGATCATAGCAACACGTGAAATTACGAGCTGGGCCACAGCCTCATGTCATGTTCTAAAACTAACGCAACATGGAGGAGAGACCTAAATGTAAGAGCAAAAACTGTAAAACTCTTAGAATAAAGCATAGGAGTAAATCCTTGTGTTCTTGAATTTAATAATGGTTTCTTAAATGTGACAACCAAAGCACAAGTAACAATAGATAAATAAATTAGACAATATCAAAATTTAAAACTGTGCATTCAAGTACACTATCAACAAAGTGAAAAGAGAACTCACAGAATGAAAGGAAACATTTAGACATCACGTATATGGTAATGGATTTCTATACAGAATATATGAAGAAGTCCTAGTACTCAACAACAACCAAACAGAAATCTTATTAAAAATACACAAAGAACTTGAATAGACCTTTCAGATGATGTACAAATGGCCAATAAACTCATGAAAAGATGCTCAACATCATTAGTCATCAAGGTAACGCACATCGAGACCATAGCATACCATTTCAGGACCACTAGGATGACCAGAAACGAAAAGGTAATAATAAGTCTTGGCAAGAATGTGAAAAGATCGGAACCCTCATACACTGCTGGTGGGAACGTAAAATGGTACAGCCACTTTTGAAAGCAGTTTGGCGCTTTTTCCAAACATGTAAAAAATAGAGTTATCATGTGACTCAGCAGTTTCACTCCTAAGCGGATGGGAAATGAAAATGTGTTCATCCAAAAATTTGTACACAGATGTTCCTAGCAGCATTATTCACAATAGCCAACTGATGGTAACAATCCAAGTGTCCACTGATTGATGAATGGGAAATGAAATGTGGCCTATCTATGTAATGGAATATTATTTGGCCCTAAAAAACAAATGAAGTACTGATACATGCAAGAACATGGATGAATCTTGAAAACATTATGGTAAGTACAAGAAGCCAGACACCAAAGACACATGAATACTGCACAAACCCATGCATATGAGACTTCCAAAACACTCAAACCCTGCTCAGAAAGTAGATTAACCATTGCTAGGGGCTGGAGAGAGGGGGGCTGGGGAGTGACTGCTAATGGTTTCCTTTGAGAGTGACAAAAATGTTGTGGAATTCCATAGTGGGGGTGGTCACACAACTTTCTGACCATACTGTTGTTGAATGTCACACTTTATTTATTTATTTAAAATATTTTATTTATTTATTTTTAGAGAGGGAAGGGAGGGAGAAAGAGAGAGAGAAACATCAATGTGTGGTTGCTGAGGGCCATGGCCTGCAACCCAGGCATGTGCCCTGACTGGGAATCGAACCTGCGATGCTTTGGTTCGCAGCCCGCGTTCAATCCACTGAGCTACGCCAGCCAGGGCTACACTTTATTTATTTTTTTAAAAGATTTTATTTATTTATTTTTAGACAGAAGGGTAGAGAGGGAGAAAGAAAGGGAGAGAAACATCAATGCGTGGTTGAGTCTCACAGATCTCCTACTAGGGACCTGGCCTGCAACCCTTTGGTTCGCACGCTGGCACTCAGTCCACTGAGCCACACCAGCCAGGGCTGAATGTCACACTTTAAATGTGATTTAAATGACTTATATGATAGCTGAATTATGGGTGGAAAGCAAGGGAGTGAAAGCACCAGATTCCCATTCTGGTCTCCGGCTGCGGAAGGGGCCAAGTGTAAATTGTGACAGCCTCAAGTCCTTGTGCTGAGTATTTGCATATTATTAGTCGCGGGCCCTCCAGGTTACTTATGGACCATTAAGGATAGAGTGTCCTAAGGAAGGACCTCAGAATTCTTGGCTGGCGTGCGCCTGAGAGACCAGGGAGGCCTCGCACCCGCAGCAGGTGGCTCCGGCATCCCTCCGAGCGCCAGGGTGGGGCGGGGCCGGCACGCGCTTGAGCTAGCCGTGCGCGCGCCCCCGGCCCGAGGGGGTGTGGCGTGGGCGCGCGCGGGTCCCAGGGTTGCCCGAGGCAGCGGGTGGGGAGGAGGGGGACAGGCGCGCGCTGCGGACGCGGCCATTGCGCAAGTGGGGGCTGTCAGTTCCTTGAGTTGGGATCCCGGCGGGTCGCGGGGCTCGGGCTGCGCTCTGGTCCTTCCACCGACCCAGAAGAAGAGCGGCCCTCGCCCCTACGCCCGGCCGCCCGGCGCTTCCTGGGCGCCCCCGCCCGGCGCGGTGGTACGGTCCGTGTTTAAAAGGCCCTGGCGGCCGCGGGCCTGCCCAGTGTGTGGGCGGCGGCGGCAGCGGCTGCGGCGGCAGCGGAGGTGGTGCGCGGGGCTTAGGGCGCGGGACGTGGGGCGCGGTGGGGGGCCCGTGTGGGGATCGGGGGCGCGTCCACGTGGCTGGCGGGCGGCCACCAGGAGCCAGCGGCGGCAGAGGGACAGGTAGGTGGCCGTCATCCCCTGTCACCCATGCAGGGCCAGCCTACTTGGCAGCCTGGGCTTGGGCAGTCCGAGGGTTCTGTCAACCTTAAAGGGGGTCGCGCCCTACCTCTCCTCCTGCTCCTTGGGCACTGGCCTGACTGGTCCTTCGTGCCCGGAGCCGGTAGGGACGGCCACTCCAAGCCCAGCCCCCCTTACCAATGAGGACCCTTTGTGGTGGAGGAGCGGCCTCTCCAAGGACTGCTGTGGCGCCTCCATCCACTAGGGTCCCCGTGGGTCGGCCGAGGGGTGCCCCTGGTGGGGGCAGGGCGAGCCTGGCTAGCAGCATGGTGGGGGGCATTGGGAGCTCTGGGGAATGGGCGCTGGAGCCCTGTCTCTGTTGGGGCTGTCCTCATCCTCGGCTCTGCTGGCTGGGCTGTAGCAGAGAGGTGGGTGTGCCTGTGATGCCCCTGACTCCCACTTACAGGTGTGGGGTGGAATGGGGGCTTGGGATACAAATCCTGCCTCTCCAGGTCACCCTCCAGACCTGCCCTGGTCCCCATTCCTAGGCTTGTGTTCCTGCTGAGTGTGCAGGAGGTGAGGGTGGGATGCAGTCTGTCTTTTCTTTTGCCTTCCTTTCTTCTCTGGCTGTTGCATTAGGGGTCCAGGATGTGGACCTGACAAAAGAACCCTGAAGAGGTGATCTGTCTGAGCTGAAACTTTGCAGTTTCAAGCTAGGCCTGCTCCTTGTTCTAGCAAATGCATTTTTTCCTCTTTCTTCTGTACCTCTTTGGTTTGGTTCCCTGCATCCCCCACCCCACCCTGAATCTGGGAACCTTGTGTCTCCCCTGGGGCTTGGGCACTGAGAGGGTAGCACTAAGCCCTGCCTTGTTGTCTGCTATGACACTGCTCTGCTATCTTTGCCACCTGGGTTTGGCGGGACAGCTGGGTGTGGCCTGTCCTTACGGCCCCCACCCCATTTCCCCAAAGTCTCTCTATTTGGGGACTATGCTCCTCTTTCATAGGGTTCCTTGGGCCCCCTGGCACCTCCCCTTCTCCAGCTAACCTCTGGATCTGGAGGCAGAGCCGTGCAGGACTGCCTGGGCCATCTGTCTGGCTGTGCCTGAGCAGAGCCTGACTTATGTCTGTCTCCGTGGTGCTTGGCTGGGGGTGGGGGTGGGCAGGCGAGACTTGGCTTTGTGTTGCAGCCGGTAGGCCAGACGGCAGGCTCCTGGACAGCCAGCTGAGGGAGGCCCTTGGGGCGAGGGGGCAGCTGGGGCCAGGAGTGGAAATTCGGTGGTGGTTCTGGGTCCAGTCTCAGGCCTTGCTGCCTCAGACCTCTGTCCCAGGGCTCCTGGTGGCTGTGCCATTCTGGGGTGGTGTTTCCACCCCCCAACCCAGCCCTGGCTTGTGATTGTTCTCTCCCTGCTTTTCCCCTTCCCCCAACTTGGGCGTGGGTAGTCTCTGTGGCCTGGGGTTTGTCTACAGTGGCTCTTATGTACGGCTAGTTGCTTTCAGCTCTGGGATCTGGTGTTCGGGTCTCATTCCAGGAGGGCCTCCCTCCCTGCCTTTCCCAGCATCTGGCTTGGCTGCCCCCTTGGGTGTGGCCCAATTGAGGCAAGGCCTTTTGGCTCCTTTCCAGGGGTGGAGGGTGGGGGTGTGGGGGATGATTGATGGCCCCCAAGCCTGCCTGCTCTTACTGCTCACTCATGCGCCCTGGTGGAAGCCCCTCCTCTCCCAGCCACGGTCACCATCTGGGGCTCTGACTCTGGTGTGGTGGTAGGTGACTGAGTGGCTTCCACCCACTGTGGCATGGAGCTTAGCCTGCTGGGGGTCCTGGGGCAGGAGGAGGGCTGGCAGCCTGGACCAGGGGGCTCTGACCTCTGACCTGCACTTGCCATCTCTCCTCAGGCTCGTCCCGGGGAGCAGCCGCCTGCCATGCCCACTGTCAGCCTCCTCCTGCTGCTCTTCCTTGTCATGGGGGAAGCTTTGGGTGGCAGCAGGCCCTTCACTGCCTTCTCTGTGACAGATACTACGCTCACCCACCTGGCTGTGCACCGGGTGACTGGGGAGGTATTTGTGGGCGCAGTGAACCGAGTCTTCAAGCTGGCCCCCAACCTGACCGAGCTACGGGCCCACGTCACAGGGCCCGTTGAGGACAATGCTCGCTGCTACCCACCCCCCAGTATGCGCGTGTGCACCCACCGCCTGGCACCTGTGGACAATGTGAACAAGCTGCTTCTCATAGACTATGCTGCCCGCCGCTTGGTGGCCTGCGGCAGCATCTGGCAAGGCATCTGCCAGTTTCTGCGCCTAGATGACCTTTTCAAGCTGGGTGAGCCCCACCACCGAAAGGAGCACTACCTATCGGGGGCCCAGGAGCCCGACTCCATGGCTGGTGTCATCGTGGAGCAGGGCCAGGGGCCCAGCAAGCTGTTTGTGGGTACTGCCGTGGATGGCAAGTCTGAGTACTTCCCCACGCTGAGCTCCCGCAAGCTCATCAGTGATGAGGACAGTGCCGACATGTTTAGTCTGGTGGGTGAGCCTGCCTGTTTGTTCACCCTCTTCCCTTTGCCTCTCTTCCCGCCCCTCTCAAGTGCCAGCACCTGTTTCCCTCCTGCCTTCACTCTGTCCTGGCTCCACCTCTGGAAGAACCCTGGTCCTAGAGGGGACACACTTCTGAGGACAGGAGGATGGGCAGAGGCACAGGATGGGGCTGCTCACCCTGTCTTCTGCTCTGGGCTCCTATGACTGTGGGCCAGGGGAGGTCATGAGGGAAGCCCTGGGGGGACCATGTTGTGGGGGGCTGAAGGGCCAGAGTTTGGGAGGTTGATGACAGACCCAGGTCTCGTCCCATGCTCTTTCCTCGACCTGCTCTCCAGGTGTACCAGGATGAGTTTGTCTCCTCACAGATCAAGATCCCCTCAGACACCCTGTCCTTGTACCCTGCCTTTGACATCTACTACATCTACGGCTTTGTGAGTGCCTCCTTCGTGTACTTCCTGACACTGCAGCTGGACACCCAGCAGACACTGCTGGACACAGCGGGCGAGAAATTCTTCACATCCAAGATCGTGCGCATGTGCGCAGGGGACTCAGAGTTCTACTCATACGTGGAGTTTCCCATCGGCTGCTCCTGGCGTGGTGTGGAGTACCGCTTAGTGCAGAGTGCCCACCTGGCCAAGCCCGGCCTGCTGCTGGCCCAGGCCCTGGGTGTGCCGGCTGACGAGGACATCCTCTTTACTGTCTTCTCTCAGGGCCAGAAGAACCGGGCAAGCCCGCCCCGGCAGACCGTCCTCTGTCTCTTTACCCTTAGCACCATCAACGCCCACATCCGGCGCCGCATCCAGTCCTGCTATCGAGGGGAAGGCACATTGGCCCTGCCCTGGCTGCTCAACAAGGAGCTGCCCTGCATCAACACTGTGAGCACAGCAGGCTTTGGCCTGGGAACATCTGCTTCTCCCTCTCAGGGAGCCCTGTCTTCTCTTGCCCTCTCCCTGCATCTGCTGCTTCTCCTTCTCTCCGGGCCTGCCTTCTCACTGTCTCTCTTGCTGGGCACTCCCTACTTGTGGACCACCTCTGTGTTTTCCCACCCCTCCACCCGTCCCCAGTGCGGTGCTTCTTGCTGTCTCTGATGGGTGTCCCTCGCCGAGTCAGTGACCATCTCCCAGCCTGGCCCATCTTGCAGGCCCAGGCCTCGTTGTTCTCCTTATGCATCCCTGCCTCCTTTCCCTCCTCCATCTCTCTCATCAGCCCCTGATTTCCTGTGGGGCCCAGGGCAAGAGGTTGGTCTTAGCTGATGGGGAACAAGTTCCAGATCCTGCTCCCTTCCTCAACATGGGGTCTCATGGCCCCTGTCCGGCTGCTGTCCCCAAGCTTTGATGCTCACGTGCGTTTCTCCCGTTTCACCAGCCCATGCAGATAAATGGAAACTTCTGCGGGCTGGTGTTGAACCAGCCACTGGGTGGCCTGCATGTGATCGAGGGGCTGCCCCTGCTGGCCGACAGCACCGACGGCATGGCCAGTGTGGCTGCCTACACCTACCGCCAGCACTCTGTGGTCTTCATCGGCACTCGCAGCGGCAGTCTGAAGAAGGTAGGCCCTGGCCCCCTTGGCACGTGGCGACTGGGGCAGGCTCTGAGATCATGGGGTAAGGGGTGGGGACAGGAATGTGCAGTGTGAGCCCCGTGGAACCCTGGACAGTACACAGCCGTAGGGGAAGGGGGCCCTCCCAGGCTGGGCCCTAGGAGACTGGCCGGGATCCACGGGCAGCTGCCGCAACCATCACCTGTGCCAGCATGCTGCTTGCTTCGGCCTCAATTGCTGGCTTCCTGTGGCCGTGGGGACAGAGACCAGACCTATCCTGGGGCCTCCCTGCCAGGAGAGGAGGTGGCCATGGCTCAGCCATCATTGCTGGATCCCTAGTCAAATGAACACACACACAACCATCTTTGCCCTCTTATCCCCTTGTGTGCAGCAGGGCCACAGCTGCTTCTGTCCCTGGACCGGGGGGCAGTGTGAAATGGGGAGGTGAGCCCCTGGGAGTCCGGGTGTGTTCTAAAGGGCAATCAAGATTGCCTCCATGTCCTCTCCGTGCCTGCCTGGCAATATTGGAGCTCTCCCCAGGTGACGGGGGTGGGTGGTGATTTGGGGAAGGTTTGTGAAGGGAGCTGCTGAGGTCTTGGGCTGGGCCTGCTCCCATCCTAGGCCCGTGTTACTTCAATAGCTTTTTTGAGGTGTAATTCCCATCCCGTACACTCCCCCTTCTTAAAGAACACATTCCGGTGGTTTTAGTCAGTTTGCAGAGCTGTGCAGCCCTGACCGCTCTCTCATTCCAGGACATTGTCATCACCCTAAAAACCTCTTCCCCTTTGGCTATCACCCCTCTCTCCCATCCCCCATCCCTAGGCATCAATAATCTCTCTGTCTCTATCTCCTGGGAGTGTTTTCTGGCTGGCTGAGTCACCCTCAAGGCCCTCCAGGGGATGGCCTTTGAGCCCTCCTTCCCCTGCTCACAGAGACTGTGGGGGCAGGGGAAGGTCGATGCAAGCCCCGCTGGGCCCTGGCTTCAGCCTGGCCACAAACTGGGGAGTCCCTGGCTCTAGAAGAGGACGCCCTGGGTACAGGGGGTGCTGCTGTGGCATCAGACTGACTGGTCATCTCTCTTCCCTGGTCTCGTGGCCCAGGTACGAGTTGACGGCTCCCAGGACGCCCACCTATATGAGACAGTGCCTGTGGTGGACGGCAGCCCCATACTTCGAGACCTGCTCTTCAGCCCTGACCACCGGCACATCTACCTCCTCAGTGAGAAGCAGGTGGGCCCAAGGAGGGTGGCGGTGGGCGGCTGTGCGGGTGTGGGATGGGTGCTGATGAGATTGTCCCCAGGTGAGCCAGCTCCCAGTGGAGACTTGTGAGCAGTACGTGAGCTGCGCAGCCTGCCTGGGCTCCGGGGACCCGCACTGTGGTTGGTGTGTGCTGCTGCACAGGTGAGGGAGGCAGCGCGGGGTTGGGCGTGGGGTTGGGTGCAGATGATGAGCTCGGTGAGGCTCTGTTCCTGGGAGGAGCCTCCCAGGCCTGTTGTTGGTTGGGGAGGACAGTACCCGCCCTCACCCATGTGCTCACTTCTCTCAGTGGGCCCTTTAGGCCTTCCCCTCCCTCCCCTTCCACTTTCTCCAGCTAATGAGCAGAAGCTCCACCCCCAAGTGAGGTCACTTGGACCCCGTGGGCCAAGGCACTGTGGGCTGAGCTGGCTATACCTCATCCTCCCTGGGCCCCCACTGAGCCCTGGACCGGGCCCTCCCAGGGCAGGTGTGGGACGGGCTCTCGACATTGTGAATGCTGTTGAGCATCATCTGCTGTCAACCCCATGCAGATGCTGTCGAGAAGGGGCCTGCCCAGGTGCCTCAGCCCCACATGGCTTTGCTGAGGAGCTGAGCAAGTGTGTCCAGGTGCGGGTCCGGCCCAACAATGTATCAGTGACATCACCTGGGGTGCAGGTAAGTGATGTAGCGTGTGTGTGGGGGGTGGGCCAATGCATGAGTTTGTTGGGGGCGTATCCCGCTGAGTCCTCTGCCTTCCCCAGCTGACTGTGGCCATGCGTAATGTGCCAGACCTCAGCGCAGGCGTGAGCTGTGCCTTCGAGGAGGTGACAGAGAACGAGGCCATCCTGCTGCCCTCCGGGGAGCTGCGCTGCCCCTCACCCTCTCTCCAGGAGCTCCGGGCTCTCACCAGGGGGCATGGTCAGTGGCTGGGGCTGCTGGGGAAGGGGGCACTCTCTGGCTCTGGCTGCCTCACAGCTACCCTTGGGCTCGCTGCAGGGGCCACCCGCACCGTGCGGCTGCAGCTGCTCTCCAAGGAGACTGGGGTGAGGTTCGCTGGGACTGACTTTGTCTTTTACAACTGCAGCGTCCTCCAGTCGTGAGTACTGGCCTTCCTGACCTCTGTCCCCATGTCACTTCAACCCTTGCGGTGTTGTGTAGGCCTCGGGTGGGCCCTGGCACCTTCTTCCTTCGCTTCCCCATGTGTCCCATAGGAGGGTGGTGAGGGGGCAGGCCTGCTCTTCTCTGTTGTTTCTGAAGCCTTTCCCCCGCAGGTGCGTGTCCTGTGTTGGCAGTCCATACCCCTGCCACTGGTGTAAGTACCGCCATGTGTGTACCAGCCACCCCCACGAGTGCTCCTTCCAAGAAGGCAGGGTCCACAGCCCTGAGGTGAGGCGGGTGCCGCATGCGAGGGGGCTGGGCTCTGTGTGGGCTGGCCTCTGGCTTTTCTGCCTTTGATCTTGCTGGTTTCTTGGAGTCTCCTCAATGCCGGGCTGACCCAATCGGGCCAATATGGCAGCAGTTGGTGCGTGGCTGACAGGCATTCTCCCCTACCCAGGGCTGTCCTGAGATCCTGCCCAGTGGGGACCTCCTGATCCCGGTTGGCGTCATGCAGCCTCTTACATTGCGGGCCAAGAACCTGCCGCAGCCCCAGTCAGGCCAGAAGAACTATGAGTGTGTGGTCCGAGTGCAGGGGCGGCAGCAGCGGGTGCCCGCCGTGCGCTTCAACAGCAGCAGCGTGCAGTGCCAGAACGCCTCGGTGAGGCTCCCCTGCCGTGCCTCCCCCGGGTCTGTGTCCAGCTTACTTGGCCTGGAAGCCTCAGGTAGCTGTGGCAGGTGACCTTCTGAGGGGTCATGTGGTCCCTCTTCCCCAGTACTCCTATGAAGGTGATGACTATGGTGATACCGAGCTGGACTTTTCTGTGGTGTGGGATGGAGATTTCCCCATCGACAAGCCTGCCACCTTCCGAGGTGAGAAGTGTGATGGGGCCAAGGAACCTGCCTTTGGGGGCAGAGTTGGCACAAGCTGGGGCCCTCTGTCATGGCCCTTGGTGGCCCTAGCTCCCCATAGTTGCCCTCCAGCAGTGCCCTCTGTGCCCACAGCTCTTCTGTATAAGTGCTGGGCACAGCGACCCAGCTGTGGCCTCTGCCTCAAGGCCGACCCTCGCTTCAACTGTGGCTGGTGCGTCTCAGAGCACAGGTGCCAGCTGCGGGCCCACTGTCCGGCTCCCAAAGCCAACTGGATGCACCCGAGCCAGAAGGGCACCCGCTGTAGCCACCCCCGCATCGCCCAGGTTAGCCTCCCACACCTTCCGCACATCGGGCACCCAGGAGTCAGGGCTTACCGTCTCACCTCCTGTTCTGTTCTGCAGGTCCACCCACTCATGGGGCCCAAGGAGGGAGGCACCCGAGTCACCATCGTGGGCGAGAACCTGGGCCTCACCTACCGAGAGGTGGGCCTTCGGGTGGCCGGTGTGCGCTGCAACTCCATCCCCGCCGAGTACATCAGCGCCGAGAGGTGAGTGTGGCTGTGCAGACCCTGAGGCTGGTGCTTCAAGGCTGCCTCTGACATTCTCTGACCCCTAGGATCGTATGTGAGATGGAGGAGTCGCTGGTGCCCAGTCCACCACCGGGGCCTGTGGAGCTTTGTGTGGGCGACTGTTCTGCTGACTTCCGAACGCAGTCAGAGCAGCTCTACAGCTTTGTGGTGTGTGAGCCGCCCACTCCTTCCCATGCATGCCCTCCCCTTCTGAGAGGGTATGGCCCGTACTGGGCTGCCTTCTCCCTCCCCTCAGGGCTGCTTCTCCCACAGACCCCAACGTTCGACCGTGTGAGTCCCAGTCGGGGCCCAGCTTCAGGGGGCACAAGGCTCACCATCTCTGGAAACTCTCTAGATGCCGGCAGCAGGGTCACAGTGATCGTGAGAGATGGCGAGTGCCAGTTCGTGAGGTGGGTGGGGCCCTGCCAGTCTTGGGATGGGCATTTGGTAGGAGCTGCAGGGGCGGGGTGGGGCCGGTGAGGTCCCTGGGCCACCTGCTCAGAGCACTCCACTCGCTGACACAGGAGAGATGCCGAAGCAATCGTGTGTATCTCGCCTGTTTCCACCCTGGGCCCCAGCCAGGCCCCCATCACTCTGGCCATTGACCGTGCCAACATCTCCAGTCCTGGAGTTCTCTACACCTACACCCAGGACCCCACTGTCACTCACCTTGAGCCCACCTGGAGCATCATCAAGTAAGAGCCTAGGGAGAATGGGTCCCCGTGCTCTCGTTCCCAGGGCCACCTGGCCCTGGCGCCTGGGCCCTTGGACATCAAAGTATACCTCCTCTAAATCTGAGCCTTTATTGGCAGAGGGGGCAGCATCCTCCTGACCACAGAGCACCTGGCACCTACCCATGACCTGAGGTGCGCGAGGCTCCAGGCCCCCACTGCAGCCTTAGTAGCTCTCCAGGGCTGGACTGGGGGCACTGGGGAACAGGGCCTAACGCCCCTCTCCCATGTCCCCAGTGGAAGCACTGCCATCACTGTGAGTGGGACCCACCTGCTGACAGTTCAGGAGCCCCGGGTCCGGGCCAAGTATCGAGGCATTGAGACCACCAATGTGAGTGCCAGCTGCCCTCACCCTGCTCCTGCCATTGCGCAGTCTCGTGCACTGAGCTGCCCGCCCTTGTCTACACAGACGTGCCAGGTTATCAACGATACTGCCATGCTGTGCAAGGCCCCTGGCATCTTCCTGGGGCGGCCCCAGCCTCGGGCCCAGGGCGAACACCCTGACGAGTTTGGCTTCCTGCTAGACCATGTGCAGACAGCCCGCTCCTTCAACCGGTCTTCCTTCACCTACTACCCTGACCCCAGCTTTGAACCGCTCGGACCCTCTGGCGTCCTGGATGTCAAACCTGGCTCCCACGTGGTGTTGAAGGTGCCAGCGGGGTGCAGGGACTGAGAGGGGCAGAATGATGGGGAGCTCTGGATGACCATGCCCTCCACATGCAGGGCAAGAATCTGATCCCCGTGGCAGCTGGCAGCTCCCGCCTCAACTACACCGTGCTGATTGGGGGCCAGCCGTGTGCGCTCACCGTCTCAGACACGCAACTCCTGTGTGACTCACCCAGTCAGACGGGCCGGCAGCCTGTCATGGTGGGTGGGGTGGGGTGGGGTGGGAAGGGCACCAGGGCAGTGTGGGGTGGGTATGGGGATCAGCTCACCATGAGCCTATCCCCATAGGTGCTGGTGGGCGGCCTGGAGTTCTGGCTGGGCACCCTACACATCACAGCCGAGCGGGCACTGACGCTGCCAGCCATGGTGGGGCTGGCAGCAGGGGGTGGGCTCTTGCTGCTGGCCATCACCGCTGTGCTGGTCGCCTACAAGCGCAAAACTCAGGATGCAGACCGCACACTCAAGCGGCTCCAACTCCAGATGGACAATCTGGAGTCCCGAGTGGCTCTGGAATGCAAGGAAGGTGCCTGGGGTAGGGGTGTGGTGCAGGGTGGGTGGGCTGGGTGCCTCACTCCTCTTGTTCGGCTTACTTTTTCTCCCTGCCCCTCCCAGCCTTTGCTGAGCTGCAGACAGACATCAACGAGCTGACGAACCATATGGACGTGGTGCAGATCCCTTTCCTGGACTACCGCACCTATGCTGTGCGTGTGCTCTTCCCAGGCATCGAAGCTCACCCGGTGCTCAAGGAGCTGGATGTGAGCCTCCCACCTCACTTGCCTACTCTCCACCACCCACAGGGCCATGGCCACACCCTCTGACATGCTCTGTCCCTCACAGAGCCCCCTCAATGTCGAGAAGGCTCTACGCCTCTTCGGGCAACTACTGCATAGCCGCGCCTTCGTACTCACCTTCATCCACACGCTGGAGGCCCAGAGTAGCTTCTCCATGCGTGATCGTGGCACTGTGGCTTCACTCACCATGGTGGCCCTGCAGAGCCGCCTCGATTATGCCACAGGGCTGCTCAAGCAACTTCTGGCAGACCTCATAGAGAAAAACCTTGAGAGCAAGAACCACCCAAAGCTGTTACTGCGCAGGTACTGTCCCAGCCCCCGACCCCTGCCATCCTGGCCCCTGAACAGCCTCAACCCCTGCCAGGCCAGGGTCCCAGTAGCCTTTTCGCCCTAGGACGGAGTCGGTGGCTGAGAAAATGCTTACCAACTGGTTTACATTCCTGCTGCATAAGTTTCTGAAGGTGCGCTTGGTGGTTGGGCTGCTGGGAAGGGGGTTGTGGGGAAGTTACTGGCTGTCAGGCAGGCAGCAAGACCTGTGCCCGACTCTGGCCACAGGAGTGTGCTGGAGAGCCACTTTTCCTGCTCTACTGCGCCATCAAGCAGCAGATGGAGAAGGGCCCCATTGACGCCATCACAGGCGAGGCGCGCTACTCGCTGAGTGAGGATAAGCTCATTCGGCAGCAGATTGACTACAAGACGCTGGTGAATGGGGGGCCCCCGGAGGGCAGGATTTGGGCCTGGGGGCATGGGTGGAAGCTTGGCCCAGGACCCACTCTGTGGTTCTCCTCGCGCGCAGACCCTGTACTGTGTGTGCCCGGACAGTGAGAGCAGCGCTCAGGTCCCAGTGAAGGTTCTCAACTGTGACAGCATCACCCAGGCCAAAGACAAGCTGCTGGATGCCGTGTATAAGGGCATTCCATACTCCCAGCGTCCCAAAGCTGAGGACATGGACCTAGGTGAGGCCTGCAACTTGTCCTCCTGGACCCCACCTGGTGGCCACATTACCTTGACTGGCACACACGCCGCCCCCCCCCACTTGGACTCTGTCCTCTGAGTGGGCCCAGGGTCTCAGGGGACACTGAGCAGGACCTCAAGGACTGTCTGTGGCCCACAGAATGGCGCCAGGGCCGCATGGCCCGCATCATCCTCCAGGATGAGGATGTCACCACTAAGATCGAGTGTGACTGGAAGAGGGTCAACTCGCTGGCACACTACCAGGTAAGGGGCTGGGGGCCACTCATCCCCAGGGCCACCTGGGAGCTGTGGCCCTGCCCTGATGACACAGGAGCGGGGATCCTGGCTCCTTTCCTCTTTGGCCCCTGCTTTCCCAGGTCCTTCTCAGGAAGCCTCAGGGGCTATTCTGCATGCACGCTGCAGGGTCTGGCTGGGTGGTGGCTTGGGCCCATGGCTTCTCGGCCTCCTGCACTGTCCCCTCTCTGTCTCTGGGGTCTCCAGGTGACAGATGGTTCCTTGGTGGCACTGGTGCCCAAACAAGTGTCTGCCTATAACATGGCCAACTCCTTCACCTTCACCCGCTCCCTCAGCCGCTATGGTAGGTATCCTCAGTGCGGTGGCCTCTGCTGGCCCTGAGCCCTTCGAGGCTAGGACAGCTGTCATGGGGAGTCCCTGTCTGAGCAGCCAGCTTGGCTTTGGTAACCTCCCTGGATCTTACCCTTGAAAGGTCTCCAGTTCCTCGGAGGTGAGAAGTAGGGTGGGCTACCAAGAGCAGACAGGCCCCCTTCAGCCTGCCGGGCTCTCGGGACAGGGTGGGGCGCGAGCCCCAGCGATGGCTGGTGTGGCCCCACTGGCTTAAGGGGAAACTGGTCCTCTGCCCCAGAGAGCTTGCTCCGCACAGCCAGCAGCCCTGACAGCCTCCGCTCTCGGGCACCCATGATCACACCCGACCAGGAGACGGGCACCAAGCTGTGGCACCTGGTGAAGAACCATGACCATGCCGACCACCGTGAGGGGGACCGTGGAAGCAAGATGGTCTCAGAGATCTACCTGACGCGGCTGCTGGCCACCAAGGTGTGAGCCTGCCCTGTGCCGCCCCGGCTCAGGGGTGTGCTGGCACTATAGGGAAGCCCTGCTCATTGCTAAGCCTGTCCCCCATCTGTCCTACTATGGGGACATCCTCACCTGCCTCCCTCATAGCCTGTGTTTTTCCCATGCCCCCCGCAGGGCACGCTGCAGAAGTTTGTGGACGACCTCTTTGAGACCGTGTTCAGCACGGCGCACCGGGGCTCTGCCCTGCCCTTGGCCATCAAGTACATGTTTGACTTCCTGGACGAGCAGGCCGACCAGCACCAGATCAGTGACCCTGACGTACGCCATACCTGGAAGAGCAACTGGTATTGCTCTGTGCCTTACCCCTGCTGACCCCTCTTGGGGTGGGTGGTCGAAAGAGGCTGATGGCTTTGGCAAGACTCAGGGGCCACAGGGTCAGGACAACTGATGGGAGCTGGACTGGTCATCCAGGCAGGAGAGGACTAGAGTCCATGGTGCCACTAAGCAAAGAGGGCGAGTGAGCACAATTTGGAGCTGGGATGTGTGGGACATTTGGCTGCTTGGTAGTGGGGCCAGTACCCACAGGTGGCTCTTAGTCCTCAGGGCCTTGCACAGGGCGCAGATGCTGGTAGCTCGGCCCAAGTGGTAGGTGTTTACTCTTATGTCTCTGGCAGAAACTTAAAAGACTGTTAACCCTAAATACGTCAGTCTTGCTGCTTAGGGCAAGGTGTGGGCTGGCCAAGCGGGAACCCTGGGGGAAACAGTGATGACAGGGTGCTCATGGGGAGACCAGGGAGCCGCACGTGTGTATCCCTCTGTCCAGCCTGCCCTTGCGCTTCTGGGTGAATGTGATTAAGAATCCACAGTTCGTGTTCGACATCCACAAGAGCAGCATCACAGACGCCTGCCTGTCGGTGGTGGCGCAGACTTTCATGGACTCCTGCTCCACGTCCGAGCACCGCCTGGGCAAGGACTCGCCCTCCAATAAGCTGCTCTATGCCAAGGACATCCCCAACTACAAGAGTTGGGTGGAGAGGTGTGCCCTATCCTGTGGCCCCCTGCTGGGGGAGGCAGGGCCAGGCAGGTGGGGGGAACCTGCTGTGGGCTGGGGGAGGCTGGAACTTCCCTCTCGGGGTGGATGTGTCTGAGGTGGGCCAACCACAGGAAAAAGGCCCAGAGGCTGGCCTGGCAATCAGGGCAGGGAGTTTGGCTTTTGTGCCACCCGCCCATGTCACCTACGCCAGGTCCCAACAGGTACTACCGGGACATTGCAAAGATGGCGTCCATCAGTGACCAGGACATGGATGCCTACCTGGTGGAACAGTCCCGCCTCCATGCCAGCGACTTCAGTGTCCTAAGTGCACTCAGTGAGCTTTACTTCTATGTCACCAAGTACCGCCAGGAGGTGTGTGCTGCTCCCTGGGGTGACAAAGGCAGGGGACTTGGTGGGAGTTGAGTTGTGTCTCGAGGAAGTGGAGGGTACGGAGCCTGTAGGGAGCCCATCTTTCAGATTGTTCGTGCTCACCCCCGGAAGCAGGACCCTAGGCCGGCACAGGTGACACTGTCCTCAATGCTGGGATATGAGGGACCAGAAGAGAAGCCACTGGCTAGAGTACAAAGTTCTGGTTGGGCAAAAGTTGAGGGCCAGGAGCATGGGGTAGGTGGTAAGCCCTTTGTGGGGCCTGTGGAATTTGTGACTGGAGGAGGGGGCAGGCAAGGGACATAGAGGTGTGGGCTTCAGGATGTGTTCTTGGCTGGAGATAGGAAGAATCTGGGAGCCAGGACATAGCCCCGAGCCTGGATGAGCTCAGCAAGGGCAGCAGAGTGGGTGTACAGGGAGAGGTGGCCTAAGTGAGCACTGAGCCCTGGGGCTCTGGGACACTCAGGTGGCAGAGAAGATGGGGAGTAGGCAGCAGAGACAGGTGGGGGTAGCCAGTGGGGTGGGAAGGACCCCAAGAGTGCCAAGCTGGTCCTGGAACATGAGCGAGGAACTCCCACCACTGCCTGCAGAGGAGGGTCAGGGAGGAGGAAGTGATCGGCTGTCAGGTGCTGCTGATGGTCAAGGGGGAGGGGGCCCGAGAATGCTGGCTGGGTTTGGTGACAAGATCGTGGAGACCTGGCTAAGAGAGGTTTTTGGGGGAGGTATTCGGAGGGGATGGGAGTGGGGAATCAGGTATGAATCCAGACAACTCTTGGGAGAGGAAAGTTCTGCAGCTGGAGGAGGATTTGGGGTCCAGGAGAACACAGGGGGTGTGCTCAGAGGTGAGAAGGTGGAGCCCTTCCCTTGTGCCTAGGGCCCCAGGGGAGGAGGGGTGCGCTCAATAGGCCCAAGGGAAGGAAGAGTTCAAGACGTCAAGGGGAGAGGGCTTTACCCAGGAGGAGCAGGCCCGTCCCTGTGAGCCCAGTTCTGGGACCTTCCCGCCCCCCCCCCCCGACCAGGTTCTCACCGCTCTGGACAGAGACGTCTCTTGTCGGAAGCATAAATTACGTCAGAAGCTGGAACAGATCATCAGCCTCATGTCCAGCAACAGCTAAGGGTAGCAGAACCGGTGAGGAGGCGGCTTCTCAGTCCTGGGCCATCCTCCTATCAAAGAGGGGGCGGGCTCATGCCTGGGTCTCAGGGCTGAGCCCGGGATTGGGTGGCACAGGTGAGGTCACCTGGCCAAATTGCCCCCAGCACACCTGGGCCCCCTTCATTAGTGCCTTGCTTTGGGCCCTGCAGGCAGGGAGGGGGTGACAGGACCAAGCCCCCCACCCCAGCAGCAGCAATACCCCCAGCCTCCTGCCCTTGAGCCCAGGTGTTGTGACAGCCCCTGCTCTCCTTGCTATTTATACTCCCAACCACCTATTTATTTAATTTATCTCCACCTCACCCTTTCTATCTGTAAATATGTGTCGCCCCACCCCGGGATGTTGCCAACCTCATTCACCTCTCCTTGAGTCGTCCTGACTCCCTTGTGACACTGTCAGCCTTGGCCTAGCTTCTGGCACCTCACCCTTGCCATGGCTGGCCCCACCCGTTCCTAGAAGGGGACCTCGGCACCAGCAGCACTCAGAGAGGGGTAAGGCACCTGAAGCTGCCCTCGGACTGTGGCCGAGCCAAGGGGTCCCTCGCAGCTAGGCCACAGCATCTGTTTCCAAACTTCTTGGGAGTTGAACTGTACATTCTCACAGGGCCTGTTCTCTCCACACACCTGGAGAGCTGTAACTAGATGCGTTCTAGGGCCTGCCCTGGCCCCGGGTGCTCCAGAACTCTCTTTCTCCCGGCCCTACTGCCAAACTTCCTCAGTGTTGTCTGCACTTGCCTTGGACCCCCTCACCCTCCACTGCCCCATCCTGCGCCTGCCCCGAGGGGCTGAGGCGGCAGTGCCTTACTCCTGTGTTCTTCAGCCTCTTCTGAGGAATCTGACCCCATCTCATGGTCCGGGAAACCGAATTCTCTCCTCTTTTGTTGCATGAGTTTTCCTTTATTCATGTAATTTTTTTTTCCTAATTAAATGTTGGGAAAATGCAGTCTGTGTGTGGCTTTGCCTTTGGGGCAGGTAGGTGATTGGGGAACGTGGGAAACAGGTTGGGGGACTGTTGGACCCCAGGTGAACTGGACCCCCTTTTGGGAGGAAGGGGAACTCATCTCAGGGTTCCAGAGGATGTAAGGAGGTTCAAGGCCATGTCCAAGTCATCAGCAAGTGCTGGTGGCTCAACCTTCAAGATCCACTCAGAATCTGCTCCTTTCTCCCCACCTCTACTGCACCCAACCTGGTCCAAGCACCCTTGTCTCTTCCCTGGAGTCCCTGGCCATCCCTGTTTCTGCTCTGCCTGCGCTCAGCCTATTCTCGGTGTGGGACGTACTGGGGTCCTGTTAAGATATAAGATGGATCTTGTTCCATTGTCCTGCTCTGTTCAGAACCCTCCAGTGGCTTCACTGCACCGAAAGTCCTTTATATCTGACAACTCCCTACTGTCCCCATTGTATCTTGTTCGTGATACACCTACATACCTCTTACCCTCCCCCACACACCTCTTACGATAATGCAGGTGGGAAGAAAATGGAATGCAATTTTAAATAGAGTGGCCAGGAATGATATTTGATCATCTGGGAATCAAGTGGATCCCCAGAGGGGAGGAGAGCTCCAGACAGGAAAGAACCAGTGCAAAGGCCCTGAGGCAGCAGTGGGCCTAATGTGTCTCAGATGTGGCAGGAGGCCAATGTGGTTGAATCGGAGTGAGCAAGGTGGAGAGTGGAGGGGTGGGGGACAGTGGGGGGCGTGGGCCGGATCACGTAGGGCTGTGTAGGCCACTGTGAAGGCTTTGGCTATCTCTGGCGGGGAGGGGACCCCACAGCAGGTTTGGATCAGGAGTTCTGTGCCCTGACCTAGATGGTAAAGCTGAAAGCAGTTTCAGCAGCCCATCCATGGGGCCAACATGATAGACTCTGGTGGTGGTAGACTCTGGGACATTTTCCAAAGTCCTAGACCAGTACACCTAAAATGCGGACATTTATACTATGGGAATTACACCTCACTAAACCTGATTTCAGATGCAAACAAACAAAAAGGAGAGGTAAAAGAATAAAGAGAGAGCCAGGTGATCTAGCATGAGGACTCAAGCCCAAAGGGAGGTCCTAGGATGATAGCGGTGCAGGCAGGTGGCTGGGGAGAACCATGCAGGAAGGAAGAAGAGCCCGTCAAAGAAGGTGTTTTAGAAATCACCATTGTGAAATTACAGAAATTACCACTATGAAAAATTAAACTGGGTGAGTCTGCAGCCATACCGCCCTGAGTGTGCCCAATCTTGTCTGATCATAGAAGCTAAGCAAGGTTGGACCTGGTTAGTACTTGGATGAGAAAAACTAAACTAGGTGAATTTTTACCTCAATGGAAAAAAAATTCCAAGAATTGGAAAGAACCACTTGGGGAAAAGAACAGGAAGCAGAGTAGATGGCGTAAAAGAGCTAAATTCTCATCTATCCATCAATAATTAAGAACTTAAGAATCATTTCTATAAAACAAACTAGCGAGCCCTGACTGGTGTGGCCCAGTGGGTTGAGAGCCAGTCTGCAAACCGAAAGGTCACCTGGTCCATTCCCAGTCAGGGCACATGCCTGGGTTGCAGGCCACGTACCCAGTAGGAGGCTGGCAAAAGGCAGCCAATGGATGTATCCCTTGCACATAGATGTTTCTTTCCCTTTCTCCCTTCCTCACTCTTTAAAAATAAATAAATATGATCTTAGAAAACTAGAGACATGCCCTGGCTGGCATAGCTCAGTGGATTGAGCGCGGGCTGTGAACCAAAGCATCACAAGTTCAATTCGCAGTCAGGGCACATGCCTGGGTTGCGGGCCAGGCCCCCACTGGGGGCCACATGAGAGGCAATCACACATTGACATTTCTCTCTCTCTCTTTCTCCCTCCCTTCTCCTCTCTAAAAATAAATAAATAAAATCTTAAAAAAAAAAAACAACAACTAGGGACAAAGACACCCTACCTGTAGCCACCACAGCTGCTGCACACTGTCAGGGGACATGCTTCATCGGCATCGTGATGACCACCTCCACCACTACCCCAGGGGCAGCATCAGCCTCTCTCCCCCCGCAGCTCACCACGTCAGAGTTCTCCACGCTCTGCAATGGCTGGCCCTGTTCACACATATGGAGTGATGGGGACTGGATTTATGCTGCCGCTTACTTGAAAGAACCCCCCCAAAACCAGACAAAGCATATGAAACGCAGGGTGTAAAGATGACGGGTATCAAGGGATGACGGGCATCAAGGGATGACGGGCAGTGATCTCTGGGACTTGAGAAACCAGAGGTCTGCCCTGCGTTTGCCCCAGCCGAGTGTCCAGACAGGGAGTTTCCTGGCAGAGCCCCATGGACAGCCCGAGTTTAGCAGATGGAACCGAAATTCTCAGCACCTAGAGTGAGTGAGGTAGAGGACCGCGGGGAAGAGCGTGGCACAGGGTGAGGACGCTGCCTAACCGCAGAGGGTCTCCCTGGAGTATTCCACAGACCAGGGCTCAGCACAAGCTGTGAGGAAACTACACGGGGCCGGGGAGTACTACATGAAGGGATGAAAGGTAACCATGCCGAGCACTCGAGCCGGACAGGGACTGGTGGCTGTCCCCGCCAGCCAGGATGGTAACCCTCACAATTTGGGAAGCATCAGGCAGGGAGCTCCGAAGGGTTTTGCATGAGTAGTGTGTGTGGGGGGTGGGGGGGTGGGGAATGACTCCCATTTCTGAAAGGGCTCACACAGCAAATTTCAGAGCCAGACTCTAAAAGGTCCAAAGCTTTCCAAATCACTTAACAGCACCCAGAACTGACGGCAAAAAATATGTCTAGGACTACGAAGACATCCAGCACTCAGGGGAAAATCACAATATCTAGCATCCAGTCTAAAATTCCCAGGCATGCAGAGAAGCAGGAAAACACAATCCGATAACGAGAAAAGATATCAACCAATAAAAGTCATCCACATTGAGCCCTGGCTGCCTGGCTCAGTGGATTGAGCGCTGGCTTGCGAACCAAAGGATCACTGGTTCGATTCCCAAGCAGGGCACGTGCCTGAGTTGGGGGCCATGTCCCCAGTAGAGGGTGCCTGAGAGGCAACCACATATTGATGTTTCTCTCCCTCCCTTTCTTCCCCTTTGTCTGAAAATAAATGAACAAAACCACAAAGCTCTGATTTTATCATACCTTGGTTCTTTGCCCTTCTCATGCACATGCCTGGGCACATGCCTGGGGTTGTGGATGAGGCCCCCAATTTGGGGGGAGCGAGAGGCAACCAACTGATGTATCTCTTACATGTTGGATGTTTCCCTCCCTGTCTTTCTCCCTCCTTTCCTGTCTCTAAAAATAAATAAATAGCCCTGGCTGGTGTAGCTCAGTGGATTGACTGCCAGACTGAGAACCAAAGGGTCGCTGGTTCAATTCCCAGTCAGGGCACATGCCTGGGTTGCAGGTCAGGTCCCCAGTGGGGGCCACGTGAGAGGCAAGCACATACTGATGTTTCTCTCCCTCTTTCTCCCTCCCTTTCTCTCTCTAAATATAAATAAATAAAATCTTTAAAAAATAAATAAAATCTTCTAAAAAATTTAAGTCTTTTCCTCAAGATGGTGTCATAGGCAGACATGGCTGGCCTCTTCGCACAACCACATCAAAATTACAACTAACATATAGAACAACCATCACTCAGAACTGACAGAAATTGAGTTGAATGAAAGTCTGACAACTATGGAATTAAAGAAACCACATCTATCCAGACTCATAGGAGGGGCGCAGACACAGAATTGGCTGGTCCCACACCCACGTGTGGTGGATAAAAATTTGGGATGCATATCTCAGGAGCAAGGAGTCCTAGACCACACCAGGCTCCTGGCCTAGGGTTGCAGTGCCAGGAAAATAAGTTCCTGCAACTTCTAGATGCAAAACCCAGCAGGGATCGAGTCAGTGGAAGAAACTTATAGAGCCCCAAGCAGTTTCTCTTAAAGAGCCCACATATGCACTCACCTACTCAGACTCGCTCCCTCTGAGCTCCAGCACTGGGGTAGCATCTTGAAAGGCATCAGTGGTATACAAGGAGAAACTGAACTGCCTGGCATCAAGGTGAGCGGAGGCCATTGTCCCTTTTCTAAATCCTAGACACACAGAGTTACACAGAGCCTGCAAGCTGGTACCATGTCTGAGACTCCATCAACCTGGCTAACACTGTGAGACACCCCAGAGACTCTGTACCATGCAGCTTAAGGTCCTTCCCAAGCTGCATTTCCATATGAATGGCTGGTCTTGGCTCATATTGTACCACTTCCTAAATCCTCTCAAACAAGCAACAGCTGGCCTCAGTGAGTCCCAGGCCTGGCACTAGCAGCAAACAGCCTAGATTCACAACTTGGCTTCACCTGGGAATCTTCAAGCCCAGCACAGGTAAGGTGCCCCAGGAAAAACACAGGTGGGGACTGACCTTGGCCTGCACCACCCAGGAAACCACAGGGTCAACACATGCAGTGGACAGCTACAGACCACATCACAGCACCATCACCCTGCCCCTGCGCACCTAATCCTCCCTGGATGGCAGAGGTTGGTGGTCAGAGGTCACAGCCAGTCCTTGCAGCTCACTGGCCTGGGTAAGTCCCTCCCATTGATATGCCAACAGCAGCCAAGGCTCCACTACAAGAGGAAGGTGTAGTGGAGCACACATGATGGGCCCATCTCGAGTACCCAGCTTGGGTGATAGGGGAGGCTGTGCCACTGGACCCTACAGGATACCTACTATATTAGGCCATGCTACCAAGACACAGAGTCAAAGCAGCTCTACCTAATACATAGAAACAAACACAGGGAGGCTGTCAAAATGAGGAGACAAAGAAACATGGCCCAAATGAAAGAACAGACCAAAACTCCAGAGAAAGAGCTAAATGAAATGGACATAAGCAATCTATCAGATGCAGAGTTCAAAACACTGGTTATAAGGATGCCAAAGGAACTTAGTGAGGACCTCAGCAGTATAAAAAAGATCTAGTCAGAAACGAAAGATACACTAATTGAAATAAAGAACAATTTACAGGGAAACAACAGTAGAGCAGATGAAGCCAAGAACCATATCAATGATTTGGAACATAAGGAAGAAAAAAATAACCAATCAGAACAACAAGAAAAAATGATCCAAAAATATGAGGATAGTATAAGCAGCCTCTGGGAAAACTTCAAGAGGTCCAATATTCGCATCATAAGGGTGGCAGAAGGAGAAGGGGAAGAGCAAGAAATTGGAAATCTATTTGAAAAAACAATGAAAGAAAACTTCCCTAATTGGTGAAGGAAATAGACATGCAAGTCTAGTAAGCACAGAGTCCCAAATAAGATGGATACAAAGAGGCCCACTCTAAGACACATCAGAATTAAAATGCCAAAGTTTAAAGATAAAGAGAGAATCTTAAAAGCAGAAAGAGAAAAGAAGTTAGTTACCTACAGGGGAGTTCCCATAAGACTGTCAGCTGATTTCTCAAAAGAAACCTTGCAGGCAAGAAGGGGCTGAAAAGAAGTATTCTAAGTCATGAAAGACAAGGACCTCCATCCATGATGACTCTATCCAGCAAAGCTATCATTTAGAATTTAAAGGCAGATAAAGAGCTTCCCAGACAAGAAGAAACTAAAGGGGTTCATCATCACCAAGCCCTTATTATATGCAATGTTAAAGGGGTTTATCTAATAAAAAGAAAATAAAAACTATGAACATTAAAATGATAACAAACTCATAACTATCAACAACTGAACTTAAAAAATAAAAATAAAAGCAAACAACTAGAGGAGGAACAGAATCACAGAAATGGAGATCACATGGAAGGTTATCAGTGGGGAAGAGGAGTGGGGACAATGGGGGAAAGGTACAGGGAATAAGAAGCATAAATGGCAGGTAGAAAATAGACAGGGGGAGGTTAAGAAAAGTATGGGAAATGGAGAAGCCAAAGCACTTGTATGTACAACCTGAGGACATGAACTAAGGGGGAGGAATGCTGGGGGAGAGGGGATGCAGGATGGAGGGGGATAAAGGGGAGAAAAAAAGGGACAACTGTAATAGCATCATCAATAAAATGTACTAAAAAAAAGAGCACCAATTTGTTGCCTTCCATAAGCATCCTAACTGGGGGTCAAACCCACAACCTAGGTATGTTCCCTGAATGGGAATTGAACCTGCAACCTTTTGGTGCATAGGATGACACTCCAACCAACTGTGCCACACCAGCCAGGGCCTCTTGGAATCTATCTTAAGGACACAATCATTCACACAAACATTTATATGCAAGAATTCCATTGAATTATTGCCTGTAATAGGACAAAAATTGCAAATAATTTAAATGGTCAATAATTACATTATAATGTATCTGTTATGCCCGCATTCAATAATGCTTTCAAAGAAGTTTTAGAAAAAGGAAAAGTTCATATTAAATGAAAAATATTAGTAAAAAATGCTAACCTTGCAAAATATTATACATTATGTTATTGTTATACATTGACTATGTAAATACAGCTATAAAACTAAGGGATGATTCCAAAATGTTCACAGTAGTTAATACTGAGGGGCAAGACCCATCTTCCACTTTCTAAATTGTCTTCAGTTACCTCGTAGAGCTTGAGTACGATTCCCAGACCTCCTCTCCCAGCCTGAGACAAAGCCAAGCCTGTTAAGAGGTGCTGCAGTTGAAAAGAAACTCGTATGGAATAGTAGCTCAGTTTTATTTGCTGCAGAGGCAAACACTGAAGCACTAAGCAAAATGAATGGCCCGCAAGTGCCCAAGGGCCAGTGCAGGTGGAAGATTAGGGCCCCATAGGTAAGTGGCACCTACTGCAGGAATCCCTGCTGTGGGAGGGGTCCACTGCCTAAGACCAGATACAAGGTTGGGCCTCAGCCCCCTTTTCCTAGTCCAGGTTTAGCGGGAAAGAGGGGGCCCAAAGCGCTGCATGGTTCGCATCACCAGGGAAAGCTGGTCAAGAAAGTTGATGATGGAAATTCGGAGGAGGTGAGCATCTTCAGCTCTCCAGCAGCTAAAAGTGAGGGGCGGGGGGAGAAAATCAAATTAGAGGTGGTAATCCCTCTCTTCCTTGCTCTGCCCCTGGGCATTAGACTGAATCCTTTGCTGTCTCAAACACCCCCTTACCACCCCAAGTCCCTCCCCTAGACCTAACTCTTGAGTGTATCCTCCTCCCCAGTAAAGCGCCCCTCGGGGGAGTCTGGCCCTGCCACCTGCTGCCCACTCTCCTTCTAGAGCTTACACGGCTAGGACGCTGCCGCTCACTGTGAGCTCCTTCCGAATTGCTTCTCGGTGGGGCTCCGCATCGGGGGCCAGGGATCCACGGGCAATGTCTGCCTCCAAGGGGGACGGAAAAGGCACACTGAGGGCGCTGGTGGAGATTCGGTTAAGGCACCATCCACACTGACTTTGGTCTCAGGTCCCCTCTCAGGCCACCTTGACTAGTCTCACACACCTCCCCAAAGACTACTTCCATCAAACCACCTCCAGAGCAGC
>PVIA01006381.1:0-68583 GCA_004024845.1 Tonatia bakeri | reverse complement strand
TATGTAGTCGATTTTCTGGCCTTCTGATCCTGACGGCTGCCTCTCCGCCCCACCCTGAGGCATTCTGTGCTCGGACAACACGAGGAGCTCCACGGGCAACAGCGGCTGCAGCGCCTGCACCCTGCGGGGTGGCGTAGCCATCCTGGCTATCCAGGCCTTCGGCTCCAGTAGTGCCTGCGTCTGCCGCCTGCATGGCCGCCGTGCTCCGCCTTCGACCCCGCCTCCGGGGCTCAAATTTAACCATCTCCGATCTCCGCCCCTTCGAGCTGGCTCTACGGGATGGCGCAGCAAGGTCCTAGTGAGGCGTGTGCTCAGTTCACACCAAACCGACAGTGCTCTGGGCTCTCATAGACTCCTTTGGCAGTGAAAAACCTGAGGTTCCCTGAAGAAGCCCCTTCTTTTCGGGCACGACTGGGCCCCAGGGCGCTTGCCCAAACTGGTCCCTAGTGAGGCTGCCAAGGAGACTCAACAGTGACAAGGCTATGGGAAACCAGTTGTGTGGTCAGTTCCCACCAGCCTGGCCCTGCAACCCGCAGGTCTGCGAGACCCCAAGGGGCACTCCCTTATGAAACTCCGCCCCTTAACGCGCAGTTTAACTGGGGATCCCCAGAGCTCGTGCGCAGAATCCTCGCCTCCTCGCAATTCGGTAGGGCGGGAGATTGGTTCCCGCCCAGCCAGCCCTGCCACAGCCTGGAGACGCCTTGTTGGCTGCCTAGCTCATGACGCTCTGCCCCCAGTGCCCCTGTGCAGACCCATTTTCCCCCCATCTCGTGTGAGGCTATCAGACAGGTGGGCTAGTCTCCCTCCCTGTCCCTTCCCTGGGCTCAATGTCCCCAAGAAATGTGGCTCAATGTCCTTGCAGTGATTCGTAGAGGGAGGCGGGGTCGGATAGTTCAAAAGCGCTACCACTCTGCACCCTGACCTCATCGCCCACGTAGATGCAGAAATCAAAGGGGATTTTAAAGGGGGCGATGAACCAATCATATTTGCCTTTTAGAAAGACCACTGGGTGGGCAGTGTGAAGGTGAAACCTGCCAGCAGGGAAACCCCTGCACAGAAGCAAGGAAGAAAATGACAGAGATCTGAGATAAAGTAGTGGTAATGGGAGTACAGCTAATTTCACATGTGAAAAATCAAAATAAAAACTAAAATCACAAAAACCCCAACCTAGTAACTTACTATATACATGCATTGAAATCCTAGAACAATACACCAAAAAGTAAAAACTTGTTATCTCTGTGTGATGGCACTGTGGGTGATAACTTCCTTTTTCTGTTTTTCTGAACATTTTTGACAGTGACTTTATACGACATTTTAAATAAAAAATACGTGGTTTTTTTTTTTTTTTTACTTTTATTGATTCTAGAGGGGAAAGGAGGGAGAAAGAGAGGGGGAGAAACATCGACCAGCAAATACCCCGACAGGGGGCCAAACCTGCAACCCAGGCATGTGCTCTGACCAGAAATTGAACCCAAGACCTTTCACTCTGTGCTCCAACTGAGCCACACCAGCCAGGACTCAAAAATAAATTTTTAAAGTGACATGAAATTTCTGATGGTGGTTACCATGTTAGTTTTCCATTTTCCTCATTGTAATACTAAGGAAGGATACAGAGCTGAACTGTATAATTAAATCCTGTTGTATTTTCCCTTAAAACAGACCCTAATCAGCCCCTTTCTCTCCCTCTTTGCTGCTAGTCTCTGCCTGAGCTCCTCCCACAGCTCCCTACCTGGTTCTCTTCCATACTTGCTCCGCTAGAGCCTGTTCACACACCAGGATTAAGTCTTAATTTTTAATATAAATCATTTCATATCACATATCTGCTTAAAACCTTACAACGATTTCCCATTGCCCTTGGAATCAAATCCAAACTCTTTGCTGTATCTGATAAAAACCCTGGGTGTCCTGGCTTCCAGCTCCTCCACCCTCTACCCCGACCTGTCTGCTTCCTCATTCTCTGCAGCCTCTGGGGCCATTTCTCAGCTCCTGAGCAGGGATGCCCTGGTCCTAGCCCATTGCACTTACTCTTCTATTTGGAAGACTGTGCCCAAACTTCCCCATGGCTGGCTCCTTCTTGTCATAGGATCTTGAGTCCAATGTCACCTCTGAGAGGAGTTCTGGATCAACATTCTAACATACTACCCCCAGGCACACTTCATCGCATTTGCCCATTTTAAATTGCTGCATAGCATCTCTAATAATCTGAAATTAAAATCTTGTTTTGTTCACTCAAGATGTTGTTGATATATCAACTCTGGTACCTTTTTCTTGTTCAGTATAGTTTATACAGTATGCCGTTTTTTGCACATTGAATGAAACAAAATATTACATACGTACAAAACTCAATCACTGTCTTGGACCCAGCAATCCCCATGCAGGAAATTACTTCACAAATACAAAATAAGATGCATACAATTATTCATTGTAATACAATTGGTAACATAGAGTTATCAGATACAATGTACATGTCCATCATCAGGGAATTGGTGAACTAATCTATGCTACATTCATATAATAGTTCTAAGCAGCAGTAAAAAAGAGTGAAAATCCTTCCTGGCTGGTGTGGCTCAGTGGATTGAGTGCCAGCCTGCAAACCAAAGGGTTGCCAGTTCAATTCCCAGTCAGGGCACATGCCTGGGTTGTGGGCCAGGTCCCCAGTAGGGGACATGCTAGAGGCAACCACACAATGATATTCTCTTCCTCTCTTTCTCCCTCCCTTGCCCTCTCTCTAAAAATAAATTTAAAAAATCTTGAAGAAAAAAAAGAATGAAAATCTCTAATAAAAATGAAATAATTTTCAGGACACATTGTTATGTGAAAAAAAGCAGAGTGCAAAGGACATATGCACTCACAGACACACATACTTATTAAAGATGTAAAAAGGAGAAACTCAAAACTAATGAAAATGGTCACCTATAGGAGGTTGACAAGAGTGTGGGATTTCTTGGAACAGACTTTTGTGTAGTTTTGACTTTGAACCATTGTAAATATTTTATCTTTTTAAAATATTGTATTTATTTATTTATTAGACAGAAGGGAAGGGAGGGAGAAAGAGAGGGAGAGAAACATCATTGTGTGGTTGCCTCTTTCATCTCCCCACTGGGGATCTGGCCCATAACCCAGGCATGCGCCCTGACTGAGGATTGAACCTATGACCCTTTGGTTCACAGGCCAGCACTCAATCTACTGAGCCACATCAACCTGGGCTTAACCATTGTAAATATTTCAAATGTGCAAAAATACATTTGAAAGAGTGAATAAATCTGCCCTGTCTGGTGCGGCTCAGTGGATTGAGCGCTGGCCTGTGGACTGAAAGGTCGCTGATTTGGTTCCTGGTCAGGGCGCATGCCTGGGTTGCAGGCCAGGTCCCCAGTTGGGGGCCTGCGAGAGGCATCCATCATTATTTTTCTCTCACATCAACGTTTCTCTCCCTCTCTCCCTCCTTTCCCCTCTCTCTAAATATAAACCAATAACATCTTTTTAAAAAAGAATGAAAAAATCAAGTGCTAAAATTGAATAAAAACAAAAGCTAATGAGCCCAACTGCATATCCAATTTATAACAAAATCACACAGAGAAAATAATTCAGGTGCCTTTTAAAATCAGCTGTCTGACTATACTCTCTTCCTGAGATATATTCTTTGGATGAAAGGCACTGACTTTGCTCTTAGGATGCATGTTGTCAGCAATGGCAGTGATGAGGGGACTGTAAAGCTATTTTGGGTGTGCTTTAAGACAGGCTTTATGTGGTAGAGCCAATGTGCAAATATAGTGATGCTGCCGGGAATAAGACTTCTCGAGGTGGAATAAGGGGAGGTGACACAGAGAACTGTGATGCTGAATTAAAATCGGGGATTGCAGTATAAACTCCCTCCTTCCCTCCCTCCCTCTCTCTCTTTAGAAACTGTTTATTTTCTATCAATCTTATTTGCATTCTGTTAACGGTATGTGGAAGAAAAGCTTAAGACCATTCAGTGGTTGTTCCCCCAAGCCCATGGCCTGTGCAGTGGGGGCTGCAGACCAGGCTTCAGTGGCAGGCTGAGTACTCCAGTCTTCAGTGGGAAACCGCTGAACAGGCACAGAGGGCACCTGTGCCTTCAGACCAGTCAGCGACCTCGGGCTGAGCAGCAGTGAACTCGGGAACCAGAGCAGTCCTTTCACCCTAAATTTCCTCCTTGGTCACAGCCTTTTCAGCAGTGGCCTGCTCTTCCTTCTCAATCTCTTCAGGATCTCTGTAGCAGTAAAGATCAGGCAGGACCTCCCATGGGTGTTCAAGGGAGATGGTGTACGTGCACAGAACTTCCCTGGTCAGTATCCTCCACATCAGACCCACTGAGTGACCCGCCTTGTTGTTGCAGGGATGGTGATGTCCATATAGCCCAGAGGAGAGTGCGTTACATAGAGCGATGGTGGGCAGTTAACACAGGCCACATCGGTGAGACACTGGTGGCCAGCCCTGGGATCGGTAACCACCAGAAGTCTCGGCTCCCACATCAGGCCTCCTGGACCTGGTTAGTGAAGGTGCCAGGAGTGAAGCAGCTGGCAGTGGGAGTGGCTCCAGTGGCGGCAGCAGACTTCAGCACAGCCCACTGGCCAGTGTTTCTGGACGATGTGACACTGACATCAGTGGGGTTCTCAATGGCAGCAAAGGGACGAGCTGCCAGCAGAACTTCTTCCAGGCTCTTTGCAGATTTATGATGTAGATGCCATCACTTTTCCTTTTGTACATGTCCTGCTCCATTGGGAAGTCAACGTTGGTGCTATCTAAGTGGGTTCCTGCTGCACGGAATTTGAGGACATCCCCCTCCTTCATCTGTAGGATATCGAGGCCTCTGGACATTGTGAGTTGCCCTTGAAGTTACATGGCAACTGAAAACAATGCCGTATGGGCCCCTCTCTGGGTAGCATGGAAAGACTAAACTCTTAAAAAATTATCTTTCAAAGTTTTGTCCAGTGAAAGAGTCTAGAAGTAATGATACCCAGTAGCAATGTACACACCCTGCATTCAGTCCTTGGTTTCTCAATACCATTCTCCACTGAAAAGAACCAGAGCTTTTGGGAGAAATGCCTGATCCTAGGGTTGGGGCAGGAAAAAGAAATACAAGATGAGCCTGTGGAACCTTGTAGTGACAGGAAGGAAGTGCTTGAAAAACGAAAGGACCAGCCATGTCAAAAGAACACTGGAATCAATGGGAAGAACCCAATCTAGAACAATTTGAGCATCCAAAAGGATATTAAACCCTTTCAAGTGGAGTATGACTGAAAGGGGCACCAGGAAAGGTGCTGCGGTGCTGGCAATATACTCTATTTTGATCTGGATGGGATAGGTACATGGGCGTATTCACTTTAAAAATCCATCGAGTTGTAAGAGATGATTTGTGCACGTTAGTCTATGTACACTATAGTCCAATAAAAATTATCTCCCAAAATGACACTCTGGGATTCTAAATTGTTGGGTAAATAATTTGATAACTGAGAAAAGACAGCAGGGAAAAGGGATAAATGCCAGTTGAGAACTGCAGAAAGCAAGCAAGCATCAAAAAACCACCATTTTTGCTGCCACCAATGCAATTCACCCAGGCAAGAGTCATTCTTGGATGTTGGGGAGCAGGATATTCACAGGGACTGAAGGTTTTGCCCTGGATCCATTGTGCATTAGGATGGGAAAATGCAACTTTATAACAGAGAGACCAGGCAGTCCCCACCCTGACCATGTGACTGAGGCCCCCCAACAGTGCAAGAGCCTGACCTTGAGTGCCTCCAGATGTTGAGGGTGGCAGGGAGGGGGAAAGACACAGCATCCCCATGATAGCGCTCTCATCAAAAACACTTAAGCTGCCCTGGCTGGTGTGTTTCAGTGGATTGAGTGCTCGCCTACAAACCAAAGAGTTGCAGATTCGATTCCCAGTCAGGGCACATGGCTGGGTTGCAGGCCAGGTCCCCAGTAGGGGGCGCACAAGAGGCAACCACACAACAATGTTTCTCTCCCTCTCTTTCTCCCTCCATACCTAGATTCTGGAACGTCTACAAGGCAACTGCTCAGGACTATTCCAAAAATATTGTCGCCTGATTGCCTATGGAGAAGGGAGAGTTGGGAGGGGCAAAAATGCCCTCCTGCTTCCTGTCCTTAAAAGCCTGACTGAGTGGTATATTCACTCATCAAGGCAGGCCAATGTGAAGGCCAAGAGGGAAGGGACTGTGTCTTTCAGATTCAGTGTTACCAGCATTTGGGATGTGGTAGGCACTCAGGCTGTGTACTAAAGGAGTGAATGAGGTGTCTACAGGACAGCCAAAAGCTGTCTCAGAATCTCACTCTAGAGACGTAGCCTGGAGCTCAGGAGAGAAGGCTGGGAGTGGAGGTGGACAAGCTCCCCTGGGAAGTGATACAGAGAGAGAAAGAAGAAAAGGGCTCTGGAAACAGAGCGCTGGAGACCCCTGACATTAAAAGGTGTGATGTGTGCGTGAAGGGGAAGAACCAGCAAAGGAGCAAGAGGAGCGAGCGGTGAAATGGAAGAAAAAGCAGGAAAGTGAGGGCAGAAGAGGGCAAGGAATGAGGAATGCCAGGGTCACTTGGTCACCCCAAGAGGGGTATGTGGATAGGGTGAAGAGGGGGTCGAATCCCCAGGAGCCCAGGGAGGCCACTCCAGCTGGGCCCTGTAGGTGGACAGAGCCATTGTCTCTCCTGCAGGGTTTCCAGGGCCTGGAGGTCTGAGGCCAACTACGGCTGTCACATTTGCTTTGAGAGTGCCTAGCGTGGCTACACAGTGCCCCTGTTGGACCTATGGGGGCCAGCGAGGACTGGTTTTGGCCAGGCCTGCATGGGAGTTCTGCAAAGCACCAACAAATTGTGGGCACACTTAATCTGTCACCTGGGCACCTTCAACTCAACAAGCCCACCCTAAAGCAAATGCTGTTCTCCTCTGAGTCTGCCCCTCCTCCCTGGGCCCTTGGAAAAAGGTGTCACAAGCATCTCAGTCCAGGTGCCAAACCATTTCTCTCTGAGAGGCCACCACTCATCCTGCCTTCTCCTAGTGTTGAGATCACAAGAGGGCCTTCAAGCTGCACCACATCCCTGGGAGTAGGTCAAGGACTGTCTGAGGCCCCTTCTCAAGGGGCAGGCAATGGGTCACAGGGCCACACAGTGGGCAGGGGACAGCTGACAGTGGGTGGTTGGTCTGGGTGGACACCTGGCTAGGAGGGGAATAGCCCCTGCAGTAAACCTTGACACCCATTGATGGAGCTTAGCATTTGGGGCCTACGGGTGTCCATGGGGCCATCCCCAGACTCCAGAGATGAAGGCAGAATGCAGCCTGCAGATCCTCTCCCTTCATTTGGAGTCCCTGTTCTCCTCTCCTGATGGCACTGGGCTTGGACCAGAGCCTCCTGGCCCCTCCCCACCTGGGCCTCCTCCTGCAGCATTTCCTCCCTTTCCTACCCATCCCTGTCTCACCACACACAATCTTCTGAACTGAGGCGACCCCAGTCACTGTCACCACCTCGTCTTCCTCACACTGCAGATGCTTTTTGCCCACTCCCAACTTCACCAATGACCTTCTTGCTCCTGATGCAGAGGAGGCTCTGTCCTGCCCTCACTTTGCCTCTCGGCAGCAGTAGGTAACTTCCCCTTTCTGGAGGGGCCTTCTTGGTTTCTGACACTGAGCTCCCCCCTGCAGCCTTGCACCTGGGGATGTTCCTGGCCTCTACCACATCTCCAGCTGGTGAAGTTCTTCAAGGTCCAGTCCTCTCCTCTCTTTTCATGCTACACTCTCTTGGAAGCGACCTCATCCATCTTCACAGCTTCTAGGATGTCCTTTCCATAGGTAACTCACAACCATCAGCTGCAGAGGGCTCTGGAATCAAACTGGGCCTAGGTCCCAGTCAGCTCCTCCTTCAGTGAGGCTCCCATCACACACCCTGATGACTTCACTCCTGTCTCCATGCCCAGGCCAATCTCCGCTGAGTTCCTGACCCCTATCTGCCCAGGAGATAGCTCTTAGCCACCACATGGCTGTCATCCCCGGGCTGGGAGGCACTGGCACAAGGAACTGAATGGCCAAATCTAGGGTCTGTCTGAAATGTGCATCCACGTCACTCCCCTGCAGTGGACAGTTGATATTTGGGGCACTACTTGCCCTCCCGGGGACCTGGCTTTTGTTGAGAATCTCCCTCTCCCTCTCACAGCCTATGTATTTCCAGGGGGCTGGCTTCCCACTACCCACCGCAACCCGCCCCTGGACAAAATGATTGGAGGCATGACCCAGTTCTGACCAATAAAAGGACAGCATTTATTTGCTGGGGGCATCTGAGAAAGAAGCTACACTACAGGGCAAGAAGGTGCTCCTTGCTGACTATAAACGAGGGACTCAGTGGAAGCTGCAGGCAGCCATCTATTGATCCTGAGGCGGCAGCCTGGGACGAAGCAGACACTGCAGAGTGCAGAGGGGAGGTAGGACAAAACTGGGTATTTGGTGAAGTTGTTCATCTGCTGCCAATACCCCTGAATTTCTCAGTTTTGTAAACCAGTACGTTTCCTTTATTGTTTAAATCGATTTCCATTATGGTTAAACCAACTACTGGAAACCAAAAGCAGCCTAACTAATACAGTTCTTTTTGGATCAAAGTCTCACATTCACCTCACGTGCTATTTAAAATTTCAACATAAACTTCCTGACTTGAAATAAATGAGAGCATTGGCAAGTCTATCACGTGAGCTGCCAGATCACACAGGCTCCTAGGCGGGCCCTGCTCTTTGATATTCCCAGCTCTCAGGTGGGACCAGGGACTGTCTACTCTTCAAATCCCTCACCTGGCAGGCCTCTGTCTGTCTTCCCAGCCCAGGGACACAGCAGAAGGGTCTCAGGCAGGGAGGGTGGTGGGGCTGGAGCATCCATCCTCCTGTGCACACAGCTTCCTCCCAGACTCAGCTGCCTTGAGTGCTCTCCTCCAAGGAGCAGGTGCCTAAATGAGCTCTAGTGCCCACACACCTGGCAGGATGGGAGGACCAGTGCCACCAGGCCATGCTTCTGTCCCCTCCCTAGCACCCTGAGGCTTCCTGTTAGGCAGTGGGGGGCATGCAAAGTGAAAGCCCTTATGCACACATAGCAGGGGAAGGGTTCGCTCCCATTCTGTGGATGAGCACATGGTGCAGGGGCCCAGCTAAGGCCTGGCTCTTGCTGAGTGACCTCCAGCCAGTCACCTGTCATCCCTAAGGAGGAAGAACTGTCCACGTCCAGTGGGAGACAAGCAAAGGAGGTACCTAAGGAAGAGCTGTGACAGGGAGGGCCAGGATACCCCATCTCTAGGACATGCTTAGCCATTGCTTAGCTTCTGGCCTGTTTGTTTATGGGATGCAGAGGGGAAGACTGTTGCAGACCACCCCCAGGTATGGGGCAAGGATGAAGGAAACTGAGTGAAGTTTAAGGAGTGGACTTTACTGGGCAGAGTTGATAACTGGGGACCAACACGGCACAGGGACTTGCCTGAGGTCGCAATGTAGAGCTGGGCCATGTTCATCCCTGACTCCCCAACCTGTTCTTCCTTCATCAAGTGCGCACTGGCTGCGGCAGCTGCAGGGGCCCAGGGCTGGCTGTCACTTAGCCCCCCACTGGTGCTGGGCCTGCCAGAGGTCTGGAAAGAAGTCACTTGAGGGTTTATTCTCAGTGGGCTATACACAAAAAGCCATAGCCCATTCCTTGAAATCTTCCAAACAGTCCCTTTTCTTTCTCATCCTGAGGCACTTCTAGAAGCTGGTTGGACTCGGATTTGGCTCGCCCACTTCACTGCAAGGAGCCTCGGCTGTCTCACCTTTTGTTTGAGGTGCAGGAGCAAACTCAGGTCAAGTGCTTTCAGTGGTGCCTGGCACCTAGCAAGAGCTGGGCACAGGTTCCTGGGTACCCACCAGCTATTATTATTATAAGCCAAATTGCAACATGAGAACACATTTAATGCTACATGCAGCTTGCAGCCTGGCTGGGTTCATGCCCACACTCCGTGAATCCTATTTGGAGAAACCCTTCTCCATAGCTTCAGTGACTTCGGGGTGCAGGAAGCGGCTAGCTAAACGTTCGATGTCATCCAGGGTCAGGCGGCTCAGGGACCTCTCATAATCCTAAAGAGAGAAGGTCAGAAGGATTCAGGGGGTGCCAATGGGGGTACACCAGGACAGAGGCAGGTGGGAGTCAGCTGGGGCAGGAGTGGACATCTGGGGCTACCCTTCTCACCCTCTGTAGTTGATCCAGGACTCTGCTGGCATCTGCAGCACTGAAGTGGCGTGCCAAGACTTTGGCAATCAGCTGCCAGGCAGGTGGGCATGGGGGTGAGGCCTCGGCCAGTTTCCGGACGGCGCTTTCTTCCAGTAACACCTTCTCCAGTGGTTTGACCACTAGGTTGAGCTTGGAATTGGGCCCAATGCTGTAATCGGAGAGTCTTTTCCCATCTGCCCAAAAAGAGACTGATGAAGTTGTTACCCACAGCGACGGGGGTGACCTCAGGGAGCACTGTGGCATCTGGCTGAGCAGGGTTCAGCCATCGCCCAGACAGTCAAGTGGCCATCACCCCCCATCATACTGCTGCCCTAGCTCGGCCTGGACATCCCGACCCCAACTTCGTGCGGCGCTCCCTGGGTGTCTCCTCTCCCCGAGTTACCTGCCAGTGCCTTGCCCTTGAACAGCAACCGCTGCTGGCGCACCGGGACGTTCAGCTTCTCAGAGACTAGATGTTTCAACGTGGACACCAGCTCATCCTCCGACACCTGGTCAGGCCGAGGATGGGAGCAGGGGTTGAGCCTGCAGCCCCGGCTGTGGGCAGCTATCCCAGCTTTCCCGGAGGGGCTGGCCCGCCAGTCCTGTACCCACCCTCACCCCAGCCCTGTGCCTCACAAGGGGAGGGGGATGTGAGCGAGCCGGCTTGCCATGGGGGTCTGGTGACGCTACCTGCAGGATGCACTCACGGCCCTGGAGCGCCTTCACTGTCAGCTGCATGGCGGCCGCCACGGCGTCCACTTAGGCCAACGCGCACCCTAAAATCCGCACGCCGTATCGCCGCCCCGGGCATGCGCCGGAACCGCCCGCCACTGCCGGAAGGGGCAAGAGGGGTGCGGCTCTCCCCCGGCCCCGCCTCCGGCCCGCCCTGCCCCTGTCACCCCTGGAGGGGGAGTCTCCTTGGAGTTCCGCTTTGTATTCGCACAGAGATCACCCAGGGTGACAAGCCCACCACTGTGACGGTATAGGGGCGCCCTCCAGGATAGGGAGGAGGACTGAGCTGGGCCAGGTGGGCTTCATTTGAGAGCTGGGTTGGGGAGGAGGGAGGGCTGGGAGTCTGCTGGCCCCGCCCCGCCGACCGCCTGGCCCGCCCAGCGTTTCCAGTGGGTGAAGCAGGTCCTTGGGGTCCCCGAGTCTGTCTCTCTGGAGTCCACAAAGGGCCCCACCCTGACAAGCTTGCAGCAATGGCCACAGGCCTTCTGCCTCCTCCTTTCTAGTCTGGTTGTGGAAAGCCAGTTGAACTTGGGAGCAGGCAGGGTAGCCAGGCGTCTGCCGGCATCCTCCTACAGTTCATTCTAGAACAGAGGCCCACCTCTCACAGAGGGGATACATGGGGAAGGAGGGCTAAGAGAGAAAGTCTGTGCAGAGGTCACCGTGTCACCCAAGCCAGTCCTTCACCCTGACCCACACTTACCCAGTGAACACCCTTCCTACCTCCACGGTCAGGCCCCAAACAGTGAAGATTGGAAGAGACCCAAGTTTGCTTCTCTTTTATTGAAATATATTTTCTGGGCAGTGCCCACATGCCCAACTCAGCATGGCCTCTTTGGCACTGAAAGCTGGAGAATAAAAAACCAGTAACAAAAATAAGCCTGAATTTTTCTGAGTGCATAGTGCATGAGAACTAAAGGCCTTTGGTACACAAGAACCGTGGGGACAGTGGGTGTAGGGTGGGGGTGAGGAGTGGCAAATGCTTGACCCAGGGGCCTTAGGGACCTGGACACAGGCTGCTATAGATGGAGTGGCCAATAACCAAGGCCAGCATCTCTGAGGTGCCACTCAGTGCCACAAGGAAGGGGGCCTGAGAAGCATAGTCGGCTTGAAGGCGGCGGAGGGACAGCTGCAGCATGGCCAAGGCCAGTAGGCTGTTCTGCACCCCTACCTCAATGCTGACTGTTCGCCGCTGGGCCACTGGCAGCTTCAGGCATGTGGCCAGGCAGTAGCCCACCAGGAGGCCAAACAAGGGCACAGTGAGTCCCACCAGCACAATGGGCAGCCTGACGCCTGCCAGGATGAAGATCCCCATGCGGTAGGCCAAGAAGAGGCCACCCAGGAGCAGCACAAAGCTGAAAGGCTTAATGACCTGCAGCAGCAGCTGAGAGAGCTTGGGGAGCTTGGACTTGATCAACACGCCTACTATGATGGGGATGGCGATAAAGAGCAGGCTCCCCAGGATCTTGGAGATGGGCACGTGGAGTGTTTCGTGGATGCTGAGCAGACGGCTGTAGACAGCTGAGGACAGTGGCAGGAAACCAGTGGCAGCCACTGTGGAGATAAAAGTCATGGAGATTGCCAGGGTGACATCCCCTCCAAGGAGGAGACTGAAGAGGTAGCTCCCTCCGCCACCAGGTGACGAGCAGGTGATGATGAGGCCCAGAGCCAGGGCCTTTGGCAGCATGAAGACCTTGGCCATCAGGAAAGCATAGAAGGGCATGACCAGAAATTGGCCCAGCAGGCCCAGCAGCATGGGCTGGGGGCTCTGCAGGAACCCCTTCAGAACCTGGAGCTCCACTTTGCACCCGAATGAACACTTGTTGACAAAGATAAGAGGCAGGAGCAAGTAGAGTATGGGGTTCTCCGAGAAGTGAGTGAGGTCAGCGCCAACGGTGGTGGGGGTGTCTTCGGCAGGTGAGACCTTAATGCAGAAATCTCTTCGCTCCTCAATCAGCATGGGTGGGCCCTCGTGGGGGTCCACAAGCTGGATGTGCAGTGGGGCTAGCCCAGGGAGGCCTGAGTGGATGCTCACCACAAAGCCACCCCCAGTGCCCCAGGTTATGGCACTCACGTTCTGGATGATCAGCACCTCTGTGTCCAAGGAGGTAACTCTCAGGGTGGGACTGGGCCCTGACCCATTGCTCAGGCCTTGGTACTGGCTCGAGATCACGATGATGCCCTCACTATTCTCTGGGAACTCAAACTCCACCACAGAGCCATCCCCAATACTCAAGTAGCGGCCCCCTGGCAGTGGCCCAGGATGGCCCAGAGCTGTGCTGAGGTTGGTACTGGCTGTTCCCTGGCCCCCCCACAGCAGGCTGACAAGCAGCAGAGCAGCCCTGAGCTTGCCTAGGGGGCCTGTGCAACCACTGCCCCCTCCTGGTCCACACCACGGCTGGGAGCTGCCCCTTCTAAACACCATGGCTCCTCCTGGAGGATGGTGTGCCCAGGCCCTCTGTGGCTTAGAAGAACAGCCTCACTGGTGCCTTTGGGTTGTCCTGAGAAGGGTCCATGGGAGAGGCCTGGCCCTGTGCTGCGTTCCTTGATGGCAGAACTCTTCCTGAGGAGAGAAGGTACACAGAGAGGGGGCTGGTGAGGGTGAGTATTGGTGAACCCAGAAACATGAGGCCCTGGAAGTCCACCACTGAGAGACTCAGCAGGGCCTTGAGTGCCATTCGGCTGTCCCATCCCCCAGCACAACTGCCTCAAAGCTTGCCATCCCTCACCCAGAGCGGCCACCTACAGATGGGAGTTTCTGGTCAGCCTGTCCATACCTGTTTATTTCCTTGGGCTTGCTCCAGCACCGTGACCCTGAGGAGATGTCCTGATATGAAGGGATTTGGAAAAGCCACCCTCAATCCTGTCACCACAAGCCTGACTCCCACTGGCTTCAAGACACAGCTACAGAGGGTCTGCAGTGGTGCTACAACTAGAATGAACTCTCTGGAAGGTTGTGCAGGGTTGGAAAGGAGACAAGCCTGAGGAGAGAAAGGGTGCCGATGAGAAACACTGGCTCAGGCCATATCCGAGAGGCCATCAGAGAGCAGGTTAGGGTGTGTGGGTGTCATCTGTTAGGCAAAAAGCAAGCAGCAGAGTGGTGTGGGCAAGGCGTAACCATCATCCAAAGACCCCAAGGGCTGATGTCCACAACCAACATACAGTTGTAAACACTGTTGCTGTGGCCATCTCGCCTACCCTACCTGCTGATAGGGGTGTGATGGGGGTGCTGGGGGGTGCTGGGGACCCTGGGAACCTTCCAACAGGTCCCACCTCCCCAGGGAAGTTGTTAGAAGAAGCAGCAAGAGGGGGTCAGACAGGGCCACATGTCTGCTGTGGAGGCTTTTCCTCCTGCCAGAGCTTCCACTCCTCTGGCAATCCTGGAGCCCTGTGTCACATCTGAGGAGTTTGCTTGGAGTCCAGGGGCTCTGCCCCATATCCACATGCAATCCGACCAGAGCCTGGAACTCCCAGTGGGACTGAGAGTTTTTCTAGGTGGGGGTGGGGTGTCTCAGCATGAAAGAAAAAGGTCTGCCTCCTTCCATTTCTCTATTTGGGTGGCCACCTCCCTATTGTCACATCACCTGCTGGAACTGGGGCAACCAGAATGGGGACACAGTGGTTTTTCATCACTACTGTTGGTTGCTTCATGCCCTGCAGTGTCCTAGTCCTGGAAGAGGCCCCTGCCTCTCTAGATCCTATTGTCCTTTGGCCCTGGTCTCCCTCATCTGAGACTGGGGAGTGTGGGAATTACAGGTTGGAGGGCAGGTTAAGCAAAAGACTCATCCGTGGAAAAGTCTTCCCCCTACAGACCTGGGAAGCCATAGCTTCTGTTGGTTTGAAGTTTAGGTCACTTACCCTGGAGGTTTTGGTCCAGCCTTGCGTCCCACTGCTGAAGAGGGAGGCAGGAAAACCAGAGGGAGTATATGAGGAGCAAAGTGGAAGGGAATCACAAGGAAAAGATGAAGGCACACGAGACTGAAACCACAGGGGTGGTGAGAATCAGTTCAGAGAGGAGAGGAGGCTAAGGACCATTCACTCTGTCCTTCCAGTACGGTGGGCAGATTTGACTCACTACAAGAGGGTTCTGGCCCAGATCCCACACCATTTCTGCTTGAAGGACCGGAAGAATTTGAAAAGATGTACCCCAAGGCAGGGAAGAGAACCCCGGGCCAGCAGCTTTTTTCCACACCGGCCGAGTGTTAGGTGTTAGGGCAGTTGGCAGTGCTGACCCAGGGCTTCTCCCTAGCTGGGAGTCTAGAAGTTGTCCGCTTGGGAACAAGCAGAGCTCAAGCGCAAACCCGGGAGAGAGGGAAGGACGGAAGGAGGGAAACGCCGTTGCCGGGCTCGCGCTGCTACCCCGCAGCTGACAGGCCGGCGACCCGCCCAGGTGGTACCGGGATCGCAGCGAGGGGACTCTTCACGCCACTCCCAGGTCCCGCGGCAGCGCCAGGCCTCACGAACTCGGGAGCGGCTGTCCTTCCATGTCAGGTCGGCTACCTGGACTGAGCGAGCGAGCGCCGAGCCGGTTCGGGGCCAGAAGTAGCCTTCTGCCCGCCCTTTCTCACCTGCCGCCACAGCCCCGAAGCTCGGCGACAGCGCTAGAGCCCGCCCCGCTGGCGGACGATTGTGAGCTCGGCCCTCTGGGGGCCGGGCCCGCCCACCAAGGCCACGCCTCCGACCCGCCCAAGGCCCCGCCCCAGCTCCCCGCGGCAGTCCCTCTGGGGCTTGTTCCCACCGGATGTGACGCATCTGGGAGCGACGACCTGGCCGCCTTCCGGGTCGCAGTTGGTTGCTGCTAGATGCGGTCTCCAGCGGCGCGCGAGTCCAGTGTGTCATCTGCGGGGCGACCCTTTCCGGTTAGGCGCCCCAGTCATTCCCAAACATGCTGCGACCTTTGGGGGCGATGAGACAGAGGTTTCGCTGTTAGCGGAGCTGAAACCCGGGGATTCCCGGGACCAGGATTTCGGCCACGTTCCCTCTACGGGCGCCCACCCTGTAGTCTGAGGTCTGAGTCCGACCCACCTGGACACCGGGTCCCAGGCTCGACCTAGTTTCACCTTCCTTCCTTCAAGCATTGACTGAGCGTCTATTTCCATACTGGAACATCAGTGGACCTGTCCACCTCTCAACACTATTTGGCGCCACCAGCAAGTTCCAGAGGATTCACAGCAAAGAAACGCAAACAGATGGCATAAGGATGGGCGGAAAGGTGGTGAGGGTGTAGAAAGGACTTGGGAAGACAGTAAACAAGTGCAGAGTCGAAGGCGAAGTGCTTGTTCCCAAAGGCTTCAGGGCAATTACTTTCAGTCTGCCAGCGGGTCACTGGCAACCCACTGCTTGGGAAGGACCTCTTGTCACAGCTGTGATGGAGGCCATGGTCACTAGAGTTGCAGGTACTTGGACCACGAGGTGCATGTCGTTCAGAATGTCTAAACGAGATCATCTGTAGTTTTATTAAACTTACTTAAATACATGCATAGGATATGTATGTAGAAATACACATGGTGGGGTTGCAAGCTCAAGAGGGTTCAATTTATGTGGGTGATGTAAACACTCGAGGCCATAGCTCTAGCCTCAGAGGGCCAGTAAGGCGTAAGCCATCTGTGTGTGGATGTGGTGCCCCGGAATGTTGGCCAACTGCCCCTCTTAAGTGCAGTCCTGAAGGCAGCAGGTTAGCACACCTGCTGCCTTCACGTGAGGACTGGACTTGGCACATGCTGCGTTGAAGACTGCTGTTTGCAGAAGTGAGGTGGGGGTGGGGCTGTCCTCAGACAGCGCGAAGCTGGCCAGAGGGATAAGGAGAATGGGTGGATGATCAGGGGAAGGAAAACCTGAAAGATGTGTCCTTCTTGAAGGAAAACTGCGTTTTTATATTCCAACTGAATGGGAACTGGTGCCAGGGTCAAGGAGAGGAAATGCAGTCAGCAGGCAGCGCCCCAATATCATCAACCTTCCCTGAAAAGCCGGAGTGGGCTGCTGGGGTGTCTGACCTGAGGGGGTTTGGAGGCCTTCCCTGAAGGAAAAAGGGATGGCTAAATTAAAGGCAAGAGAATGTTCGTATTTAAGGAATTGATTTACCCCGGTGGAGGAAGAAGGGCTCTACAAATCAGTTAAAGGTATTTAGTTTCAAAAGAGAAGTCATCTGGACTGAGAGAACAGATAGAACAAATTATAGTGACAGCCAAAACAACACAAATGCACTTCAGATGGTAGTCCTGCCACCATATCATTAATAGGGTCACCATTGTGACCCTACTGTGAGAGGAATGCCTACCTCTCCAGGCAGGGGCCTCCAGGAAAGCCATTTGATAAATAAGCATGCATGGAAGTCATATTCTATACAAGCACAAGGATGGGATATATTTGGTATTTACAGGGAAGTGTAGTGTCTACCCAGCATCAGGTTACAGCACCTCAATTTCCTTAGGGGGAACCATCTCTTCTCCACTCCCAGTAGGGAAAGTTTGCATGTGGATGACCCCCATGCTGGCCTCTGGAGTAGGCACGTGCCCAGGTACAGCCAATCAGAGCCACGCAGACTGATGCAAAGATAAACCCATACTCTAGTCTGGACCTATGAGAGTTAGTTTTCAGGGACAAGTACTGGAACTACTGGGAAAGCCAAAAGGTCTTTTTTGGCTGGGGTTGCCTCCCCTACCTGGAGGAAACAGCATGTTTGAGAAGGAATCAAATACAGAGAAGAGCAGAGCGAAGAGATGGAGGGAGCCCATGTCCTGATGACATTATTAGTGCTAGAATCACCCGTGGGCTCTGCGGTCCAGTACAGGAACAATAAGTCTACCTCCCGTCATTACTTATTTTTGCTTATGCCAGTTTGAGTTGGAATTCTGGTACTTGTCACCGAGAAAGTTATAACTCCTAAAGGGTAGGGCCGAGGGGGCAGTGGGTGGCACCCTGGCTGAGAAAGACTGCAGGATAAAGCTGGACCTCTCTACTTTGGAAAGTCAGGCAGGCTTGCTCCACACCACCATCGGCTTCTAGCCTGTGAGAGGCCAAGTGGGGGATAAATCTGGCTTGCTCTTTCTAGCAAATCTGTGTGACCGTGGCAACTCCCAGTGAGGGCATAGCCCCCTGAGTAGTTAGCAGCTGTCACTGGGGCACAAGCTGCATTTAACAGTGCCTGGTCCAGGAAAGGCATTTGGTGACTGGGGAAAGTTGGGCAGTCACAGCAGTTGTTTGAAGGGCACGGAGGGGTCTACAAAGCTCCCAGCCTTGCAGTATGGATCTGCAGTGAGGCTCCATTCCATTTGATCCCTATGGTAGCCCCCAGTGGATACACTGGGGTTCATTTATACTATTCTCACTACTTTGGGGGCCCTTTGAAAATTTCCATAATACAAGGTTTACAAAATGAATACATGTATGATACTCCAATGGTAGATACATACCACTATATACATTTGTCAAACCCACAGACTACCACACAGGAGGGAACCCCAATGTCAACTTTGAGCCTTGGGTGATGATGAGGTGTTAGTGGGTATGTATGCAAGAACGAACTCGCTGTATTTTCTGCTGTACTTTGCTGTGAACCTAAAACTCTCTAAAAAAAAGAAAGCCTACTGAAACATAAATACACGTAAACTGCTTGGCACAGGGTCAGGCTGGGTGTCAGCTTCCATGATCACCATCTCCTGGGCAAGCTGGACTTTCCTCGGGTCTCCACTTCCCTGACCCTTCCCAGTCCTGGCATCACAACCAAAGCTTCTCCTTCCTATGCGGTCCCAGGGCCTCTCTCTCCTCTTCTGCCTGCGCCTTACATCTTTTGTTTCTTGACACTTTGCCTGCACTCTGGCAGCACTTAAGTCCCAGAAGGCAGAGGCTCAGGAAGCCCACCTCCAGAACAGTCCATTGTCCCCACCATGGCCCCCTCGAAGCTGTCCAGCCGGTGCTCCAATTCCTCCCATGTAGGGAGTCCAAAATGCCTTCTCTTTTTCTGACCCCAGACCACTTGTGCACCCCCGATGTGGTATTCCAGCAAAATCCCTGATAGCTTCTGCTGGTTCTCACTCAGTGAAGGGAAAGATAATAAATCTGTGAGAAATGACAGCAGGCCACATGACCCCTGCCCTTCGCAGCCCTGATTTCAAAGGCATCCGAAGATGAGTGCTTTGGAAAGACACACTAACTCTCAGGGAGGCTGGGTGTGCTGGGGAGGCACCTGAACTGGTTTTAATCCCCATCTGGGTCCCGACAGGCTGTGCTGTGTTGGAGGGAGTCCGTGGGTTTCCTGCAGCCCCAGGAGGGTGGAACTGTCTCTTCCAGGCAAGGATATGGGGCTGCCAGCTAGGGAGCTGCTTTGCTCACTGCCTGAGTCACAGCTCAGCCACTGCAGGACCTGTCTGTGGTGTGGCAGGAGTCTTGGACACAAAGGCTATGTGCTAAGGCTGTGGGGGTAGGTTGGCTGAGCCTCTGGGACATGTCCCTTCCCCCAAGGACAATATCACTCCGGACTCCGCACTGAATGCACTTCATTCCACTGGGGGGCACCAATTTATTAAGAGGTCGTCTAGAAGGTGGGCCCTCCGACAAACTGCAGGAGCAGCCACGCATTGCAGTAGGGACCACAACCAGGCTAACTACCTTACCGCCCTGCCAACCAAGCTCTAAGGTAGCCCCTTCCTGCAGAGAATGGGGCAGGAGGCAGCCAGGTCCCTTGCCACGGCCACCAGGTGTGGCTCACCAGAAGGAATCACACTGGAAACAGGACTAGCCTGCAGAGCAGTGAGTGGCTCTGGGGCAGAGAGGTTTTGGGCGATGCCCAACGAGTCGTGAGGGGGCAAGCACCCAGGGCTTTGTGCCTGGGGGTGCTTGAGAATTGGGTGGGAGCTGACTAGGGAAAGCAGCTTTAGGAAAGGAAGGAGATGGGTACCTGGGCTCCCCTGACAAATCACGATGAGGCTGGTTATTGTAGTCCCCGCCACCAGTCACACACTGGTCACTGCCTTGGAGCCCAGAGGTGCTGGTGCAAGAAAACACTCCTGGCCAGGTGTGGGCATGGACTTAGCCCTTCACTGGCACTGCTGCTGCCTCCTCCTGGGCTGGGCACGCGCAGCCACCCTCAGCCTGGTGCTTGGGCTCAGCTGGCTAGCTGGCTGTGGTTCTCCTAGGAATGCAGCCTTCCATCTCCAGTGCCTCAGGCCAGCCTTCGTACTTATTGGTGTGCCTACTGTTCTTCACGTGCTGTGGGGGCAGGGGACAGGAAGGCACAGCCTCAGCCTCGGGCACAGGAGACAGACAGAGCCATCAGTCCCCTTGTGCTGGTGTCAACCAACTGTGCCTTCTTGGGGCTCTCGCCTCCTCTGTCTGTCCCAGCACCTTGATTTTCTCAGCTAAAAATAGCAACAGTTGCCCTGGCCTGCCCCGCTCACAGGTGGAGTGAGGGCAGTCAACTTCTCTGCACTTCTGTGGGCCTGGCACACACAGGGAAGGCAAGGAGGGAGTCCCTTTGCCTCCACCTTCACCCATCCCACACGGGGATGCCGGAAGCTACAAGAGCAAGGGCAGAGGGGTTATGTCTTCTCTGGGGGCTAAGCTGCTCTTTTGGAAGCCAGAACTTTCCAGACACCACTGAAACAGCCTGTTGTTCTTGTCCTGCTGTGGGGAGCAGGTCTTGGGGACAACATGGCTTTCACAGAGCTCGGAGCCTCCCAAAGATGAAGATGGCACCTGGGGCTTACCAGCCCCTCACATGGGGCCTGACACTTGCGGCCCCCAGAGGAACAGTGGGCCAGATGGCAGCCAGAGCTGCTGGGGGAAGGGCATGCAGTGTGAATGGGGGTCTTAGGTTTGGGGAGGATGGGACAGGACAGAGCATCTTGAAGAGGTAGAGATTTGGGAGGAAAGTTAATTCTTAGTTGTGAGTCTTGCCAATGTGAAAACTTTGCCATTTAAAGCCCCTTTAGGGTGAAACCCATACAGGACAGGGAACGTCCATGTTGCTGCCCTCCCTGGGCCAACTGGGAGGGGGCTAGGGCTGCCTCGGGTGCAGACGCTGGGGCAGAATTCAGGGAAGGCTGCAGCATGAACAGAAGGGGACCTCACAGGAAGCAGGCAGAAAGGCCAGGCCAACTGCCCTGAGCTGGGAAGTGGGGATGCCAGGCTTTCCATCCATACCTGTTCAAAGGGGCTCTTGTTCTGCACACCCTTGGCCCCCACAAACACCCAGCTGTCCCGAAAGGCCAGGTCCCTGACGTTCTTGCTGCCCAGATCGCTGAAAAGCTTCCTGGTCTCTTCATTCATCCTGCCACACAGAAGGAAGAGATGTGAGCTGTCGCCATAGGAGGGCGAGGCTGAGGCCAGCCCAGGCAATCACTTACTTGGTGGCTGGGTCATCATAGGATGCCACGAACACCAGAGTGCCTTCATGCAGTGGCCGGATAAACTTCAGCAGCTCGTTGACATCTGGGAGCACAGGTTTCATTGAACATGAAGCAGCAGGCATCACTGAGCATCCCTTCCCCACCATCCCCTGTTCTCCAAACAAGGACACTTAAAGCAGGGATCAGGCCAGGGACACACCCCATTAAGGGTCACCAAGTGGGTACAGGGACAAACTGGCCAGGGAACTCCCCATGACGACATACCTGTCCATCCCCCTGCCTTTTCTAAGCCCAAGGAAGTACTCGAGAAGCACCCAGCAAATGGACAGAGAGAGAGCAGTGTTTCAGGGGAAGGACACCCGGTCATTCTGCTGCACAGTCAAAAAGTGGGAGGCCACGGCAGCCACTCACCTCCTGCCCACATGTCGAAGGCCCGGGCCTCGATGAGCTCACCGCTGACCCCTGGGTCAAGAGGGAGGACAAGGATCTTGCTGGGCAAGCTACCAGGGCAATTCCACCCTAACCCCTCAGTCTTCCCAGACCGGCCTCACGGCATGGTCATGGCCACTGGGTGCAGCCCTTCTGGAAGCTTTCAAATATCCCCCCACATTCATGCCAACTGTGTTCCTTATTCAGACAGCTGTGGCCCACCCAAGGCTGCAGAGCTTCTGCCTGGCATTTGAGTCCCTCCAGGGGCTCCCCACAAAGCACCCTTCAACTTCCTGGGAACCTCTAATTCTGTACTGTTCCCAAGCTTTCATTCACCGAGTCGCTTCTGTAGAAACTTCAGCTAGCATGGACCCCTACTGCCCCCTCCCTGGGAATTCTGCAGGGGAATGCAAGGGAGGGGAAGGTCACAGCAGGGTTCCACTGTCCTGAACCAAACTGTGACCCCACATCACAGGGAACTCACCGTTCACCAGGGCAATGTTCAGTCCGCGGCCCACGTTGTCCTTGACACTGCTCATGAGCCTGGTAAGGAGACAGCTCTCAAGTGGCACGTCTGCTCCGCTCATCTGCCCTTGCAGACCCAGCTTCCAATCACCCTTTCCCTCCCCCACCCCATCCATACTCCCCAAGGAGCTCACATCTTGTCCTCGAGGCAGATCTTGGGTCCGATGACATTGGCAGCCCCGCTGACCATGCGGAAGGCCAGGTGCTCTTCAGGGCATGGCTGAGGCAGGCCGCACTTATACTTCCTGGCCCGCGGCTCTGGGTGGGGACAGCAGGGATGACCATGGGCCTGGCCCTATGGTCACTTGAAGTCTGAGAGGGTGAGGTCAGGACCCACCCACAGGGAGGAATGAGTCCTCACAGAGTAGGGAACCAGTGCCTCGAGGGGAAATCACTTAGTCCAGGGGCACTTGTATTGACACTTGTGTATCCGCTGGGGCTGGCCTCAGAGCAAGGTGACAAGGGCCCCAGGGAAGCTTTTCTGCCGCTGGTCAGAGAGGAGAAAAGAGCAGCCTGGAGGGCAGGTGCAGGGATGAGAGCTTGGCCAGGACAAACTGCAGGAAAGCGGTAACAAGGGGAGCACCCAGTTCCCTCAGGGTGGAGGTGGAAGGACAGGCAGAAGACAGCGTCTGTCACAGGTTGTATTGTGTCCCCACAAAAGATTTGTTGATGTTCTAACTCCCAGTATCTCATAATGTTACCCTATTTGGGAACAGGGTCATTGAAGACGTAACTCATTAAGATGAGATCATCTTAGAGTAGGGTGGCCCTCAATCCAATGACAAGTATCCTTATAAGAGACAGAAGAGATGGCTCTGGCTGGTGTGGCTCAGTGGATTGAGCGTGGGCTGCGAACCAAAGGGTCGCCAGTTTGATTCCCAGTCAGGGCACATGCCTGGGTTGCGGGCCATGTCCCCCGTCAGGGTGGGGGGGCACGTGAGAGGCAACCACACATTGATGTTTCTCTCTTTCTTCCTCCCTTACCCTCTCTCTAAATAAATACATAAAATCTAAAAAAACCCCCCAATAATAACAAGAAGAGACAGAAGAGAAGACACAGACATGGAGAAGGCCATATGAAGATGGAGGCAGAAGCTGGAATGATGTGACCACGAACCCAAGGAGCATTTGGGGCCACCAGAAACTGGGAGAGGCAGGAAGAATCCTCCCCTGGAGCCTTTGGAGGGCATGGCTGCCCCAGGAAACTGATACAGATTTTGACCCCAGGAAGGGGAGTGCTACTGTAACAAACCCCTGGAAATGTGGACATGGCCTTGGAACTGGTAATGTGTAGAAGCTGTAGAATTTTGAGGTGCATGTTGGAAAAGGCCTAGATTGCCCTGAAGAGACTATTAGTAGAAGTATAGACATTAAAGGGGATGGTGCTGAGGGCTCAGAAAGAAAACTTCTGTTGTCTTGGGGGTGCATATGTAATGATGACCGGAATGTTGCCAGAAATGTGAATGCTAAAGGCTGTTCTGGTGAGATCTCAGGAGGCAATGGGAAACATGATATTGGACGCTGGAGGCAAGGCCATCCTTGTCATGGAGTGACAAAGAACTTGGCCGAATTGTGTTCCAGTGTGCTGGGGGAAGGCAGAACTTGTAAATGCTGAACTCGGGTATTTCGTTGAGATTTACAAGCCAAGTGTTGAGGGCAGGGCCTGGTTCCCTGGACCCATCTCATAGTAAAATGTGAAAGGAGAGAGTAAAGTGGGAAAGGGATCATTAAGCACAAAGGAACCAGAACATGAAGATTTGGGGAATTCTCAGCCTATTGAGAAAGCACGCTCGGAGAGAACAGCAGGGGCGTGGCCAGACAACTGTTCTCCAAAGAGCTGAGGTGACTTGTGGACCCACTCAACCATTCTAGCAGAAGCCAGGGATAGAGATGGGGTTACCCGAGAAAGATCTGGAGGACCCTAATGTCCATGAAGTCTACAGGAGACCAATATGGTTTTTTGAGAATTTTATAACAGCAGAAACACTGCCGGCCTGAACTGAAAGGGACAGAGAAAGGACGGGAGGAAGGATGGCTCTATGGACAGAGGGTGGCTGCTGAGGCCAGAGACAATCCAGGCCCAGAGGCTAGGCCCATGCCCTCCTCTCCAGATGCCCACCCCCCACTCGGGGGCCCACAGGACAGAGCACTGGGCTGCAGAGGATCCTTCAGAGCCCTTGAAACTTAATGGCACTTTCCCTGCTGGGTTTTGGACTTGCTTGAGACTGGTGGCCCCTTTATTCCTTCTGACATTTTCCTTTTGGAATGGCAATGCCTATCTTATGCCTTTCCTATCAGAGTATTCTGGAAGCAGGTAACTTGCTTTCTAGGTTCACGCATGCAAGCAGCTGCAGGAGGCTGGTCCAGTTGGGGGAGAGATAAATGGAGGATTGAAACCCTGCAGAACTAGGGACAGGCAGGGGTACCCCATAAGCAGTATGAGGAGGAGCAGGGAGGTGACAGGAGCCTTACCTGCAGTCACTGAGTTCTCTGGGCCTGTGGGTACAGAGAGTTGTTTCTGTTAGTGTGGAGGCCCCCTGGGGCCCGCAGCAGGGCAACCTGGCCCTGTACCATGCAGTCAAGGCAGTGGGGCAGCAGACTCCAAGGCCAAGGGCTAAGCCAGGCAGATTGTGCCATGTTCCTGCTCAACTCTAAATGATGTTCCTTTGCAAAGCTCCCTGATCCAGGAAAAGGGTAAATTGGAATTGGAAAGAGTACTCAGGTGACTCATCACCAGGGACAAGGTGTAGAGTCCCCTCCCCATCTTAAAGCTCGGTGGAAAGCCTGTAGAGAGCAACCAGGGTGTCAACCCCAATGTTCAGCAGAAGTCCCCCTGTCTCTCACTTAGGTCCCACCGAATGCAAATGGGCTCAGAATTCTAATTAGCAGAGATTGGCTTCCCAGCCAAAGCATCTTCCCAGCTGCATTGGGTACCAGGAAACAGACTGAGGGCACCTAGAGGTGGCCTTCAAGGAAGGGAAAGAAAACCCAGGCTCCCCCCACCCCAACCCTGGGCCTCAGCCCACAGACCCAGGTGGCTGCCCTGGGGACCTAGGTGGTGGGGCAAGGAAGGGTCCCACACTCACTGGTGAAGAGCTGCTGGATGCGAGGAAAGCCACTGCCAGGCCCACCCAGGAGGATGCTGACCACGATCCAGGTGAGGCCCACAGTCACAACCAGGACAACGATGCGGAGGGGGCCTGGAGGCAGGACAGATGAGAGAAGGCCACTTCAGATGCCAGCAAGCTCCCAAAAGACCCTAGGTCTCCCCATCCACTTGGGAAGAAGTGATCAGAGGAAATGAAGAGGGTGACCTGTTGCCATCCACCAGGCAGAAGTCAGGGACTCGAACTCCGGCAGGTGAAAGGAGGGAACTGAGTTCCACCTCCAAGGCTTTCGGCTTGGTTCTCCCTGGCACACACAGAGGGGCCTTTCAGAAGTCACTGCTCAAGGGGGCTCCAGCACTGCCCCAGGAGCCTCCTAACTTCCTGCCTCTGAGGCTGCCGATATTTGTGTTCCACCCATTACGTCCTCTTTTCTCCCGTTACGACGGAGGAGGTCCCTACTGCTTCTGAAGAACAGCCCCTTCACCTGCTATAGCTTGGACCCCGAGCTCTCCTCCCTGCTCAGGTTTCTTGTCACATCAACCATTCTATCTCAGTCTTTCTCTTCTATTTTCAACACATGACCTTTCCTCATAACAAAGCACAGAATCCTTGACTGGTGTGGCTCAGTGGGCTGGGCATGATCCTGTGACTGGAAAGGTCACTGGTTCGATTCTGTCAGGGCACATGCCTGGGCTGCGGGGCAGGTCCCCAGTAAGGGGCACATGAGAGGCAACCACATACTGATGTTTCTCCCCCTCTCTTTCTCCCTCCCTTCCCCCTCTCCAAATAATACATTTAAAAATCTTTTTAAATACTGTTTTTGAAAAAGCACAGAAGGAAAAGCCCTCCTTCAGAATCACATCCCACTGAACCACTGATCTCTCTCTCTCTCCATCCTTCCTCTTCCCCATCAGCTCCTTCAAAGTACCTACAGCGGCTCTCTCCGTAGAGCGGCTCCTCCACTCTCTCACAGCCTACTGCAATCTAGCCGTGCCTCCATAACCCCACCAAAACAGTTTGTTGCCACCCTCATTGGGTGGCTCAGTTGGTTGGAACATTGTCCCGTACACCAAGAGGTTGTGGGTTCGATTCTGAGTCAGGGCACATACCTAGGTTGTGAGTTCGGTCCCTGGATGGGGCATGTGCGGAAGGCAACTGATAGATATTTCTCTCTCACATGGATGTGTTTCTCTCCCTTCCCCTCTCAAAAGCAGTAAACATATCCTCAGGTGAGGATTAAAAAAAAACAGCTTGTTGTCAAGGCTACCTATGACCTTCCTGGTGTCAGCTCCCCAGGTCACCTGTCAGCCCTGATCTTCCTCCACCCCTCTCAGCTGACTGCCCAGAACAACACTCTCTGGACACTGCTCATTCTCCTTGCTTAGATCGTCCTACTCTACCCTCCCCTGAAAAGTTAGACTTTCCTTGGCTCCTGTCCCAGGCCACCTGCCTTCTCTGCCTATACCCGACTCTCCTTCCCCTACCCTCCTTATAGGTGCCCTCGTCTACCCCTGGCTTGAATCACCCCCAAGGATCAGTGGCCCTCTACTGTCCTGCCCTAGCCTTGAGGCTACGCCCTCCCAGCCCATTCCTCAGTGCCTGGCTCCAGTGGAATACATTCATAATACTGCAACCTTAATAGGTCTCAACTCCAATTCTTGAGTTCTGTTCTCCAGCCCCCAACCCCCGAAATCCATCTTTATCTTTCTTGTCCAACTGAGAAACTCGCAGCCACTTTGTTCAGTTTCTCCTTTAGGACCACTGCCTCTCCACCCAGCCCCCATAGTCCATGGACTCTCTTCCACACCTCATTTTTCAAACAGCGTCCAGTTACCTGAGTTGGTAGAAATTCACTATCCTAATCCTCATCTCACAGTTTGGGGAGCTGAAATCCTCGGAAGCGAAAGGATTTGCTCAAGGTCACAGAATGAGTCTTTGTGCACAGTCTGCAGTTTGCCAAAGGAAACCTAGTGGTCACCTGGGCTTCCAGCAGGTTCCCCCTTCCGACTTCCTCCCGTTTACTGTGGAAGCCACCCACCTGCCAACCTCATGTCCACTTCTCCCGCTGAGTTGGGGCCGCCGGCAGGTGAACTGTTTGGGGACCGTGAGCTCTGGAGGCAACAAAGCAGAAGAGCGGGTCTGGGTGGGGGTCAGGGATAAGCCAGTGCTGCGGGTACGGGCGCGATAGGTGCATCGACTTGTTCGTTCAGCCACCTGACCGGGCTCCTCCGGAACGCGGAAAGAAGTACTGTAGGCACAGGAGGGGGCCTCGGGAACCAGTTGGCTCAAGGTTGATCGTGCCCAGGGGAGCCTCTGAGACTGGGTTCTCCTGGACGCGGGGCCCTCCCGTGGGAAGCCCTGAGCTCAGGCTGCCCCTCCCGGTCCAGGGGCCGCCAACGCGGGTTGGGCCGGCCGGAGACTTGCCTAGCCGTGGGGAGATGCGCGTTCAGTCGGGCACAGCTCTATCAGGCCGGTCGTCCCGCTCTGTTCAGCGAAAAAAGGACAGACAGCTGTGGTAGCCCGGTCCCACAAGCCCGGCAATGGCGGCCCGGGGCGGGGCCACAGCCCGCAGGCATCACTCCCGCCTTTGGCTGGGGCTTTGCTTCTCTGTTGCCAGGTTTGGGTAAGGGTAGCAGCGGAGGCCCCGCCCCTGGCCCTGCGCTACCCCGCGCACCGGCCCGCCTCCACCGTTTGCTCGAGCCACCGGGTGAGAGGGGGCCCGCGAGGGCCCTGCGCCGCCTGGCCTATGGTTTTATGCGAGCTCTGCCTCAGAAGCCTCCCACCAGAGACTCCTCTTTGGTGGGAGATTCCAGCTTCCTAGGCTTGGAGTGCCGGTGCCACGCTGATGCCCTGCGGTCGGGTTTCTGAGGCCCAGGCAGATGGATTTGGGGGCGTAATTAGTTATTATTTTTTTCCCTAGGATTTTATTTGTTTTTTCAAAAGAATTTATTTATTTATTTTTAGAGAGCGGGAGGGAAGGAGGGAGGGGGAGAGAAACATCAGTGTGCAAGAGATACATCTATTGGTTGCCTCTCACATGCCCCTTACTGGGGATCTGGTCTGCAAGTCCCCCCAACCCGCCACCATGTGCCCTGACTGGGAATTGAGCCGGAGACCTTTCAGTTCCTGGACAGGCGCTCAATCCACTGAGCCCCACTAGCCAGGGCAGAAATTGTTTTAAAGTTTGTTTTACTATGTGCCTTTTAGAAACACGGAGGTACAGAAGAGCATATAGGAGAAAACACCAGAATGCCCTGAGCCAGAGACAAGGAGGCTGCAAAGTTTCTTTTGAGAAATCAGCTGACGGTGTTATGGGAACTCCCTTGTAGGTAACCCTCTGCTTATGTCTGGCTGTGGTCCTCTTTGTGTCCATCTTGTCTGGGACTGCGTGTGCTCCCTGGACTTGCATGTCTGTTTCCTTCACCACATTAGGAAAGTGTTCTTTCATTATTTTTTTAAAAATAACTTTACAATTTTTGCTGTTTTCTCCTTTCAGCACCCCTATGATTCGAATGTTGGTATGTTTGAAGTTGTTCTAGAGGCTCCTTAGGCCATTTTCGTTTTTTTTGAAAAATTTCTTCTTGCTGTTCTGATTGAATGTTTTTTTTCTCCCTTATGTTCCAAATCATTGATTTGAATCTCAGCTTCCTCCACTCCATTGTTGATTCCCTTTAAGTTTTTCTTTATTTCACTTAGCGTAACCTTTATTTGTGCCTGTTTTTTTTTTATGTTGAAGTACCCAATGAGTTCCTTGAGCATCCTAATAACCAATGTTTTGAACTCTGCATCTGATAGATTGCTTATCTCCATTTTGTTTAGCTCTTTCTCTGGAGTTTTGATCTGTTCTTTCACTTGGGCCATGTTTCTTTGTCTTCTTGTTTTGGCAGCCTCCCCTGGTTTGTTTCTATGTATTAGTTAGAGCTGCTATGACTCTGTGTCTTGGTAGTGTGTCTTAATACAGTAGGTGTCCTGTAGGGTCCAGTGGCACAGCCTCCCCTATCACCCAAGCTGGGTACTCAAGGTGCACCTATTGAGTGAGCTGAGTATACCCTCCTCTTGTAGCTGAGACTTGGTTGCTATTGGCAGGTCAATGGGAGGGACTTACCCAGGCCAGTCAGCTGAAAGGACTGGCTGTGACCACTGACCACCAAACTCTGCCCTCCTTGGAGAATCAGCTGTGTGGGGGCAGGGTGGTGGTAGTCCCACGTGGTTTGTAGCTGTCCACTAGGTGTGCTGGCCCTGGGGTTTCCTGGGTGGTGCAGGCCAAGGTCAGCCCCCACCTGTGTTTTGCCAGGGGCCACCCTGCCTGAGCTGTACAGCAATCTGAGATGACTGCTACTTGTGCTGGGCTTGGAGATTCCCAGGTGGAGACAAGCTGTGAATCTAGGCTGGCTGCTGCTGGTTCCAGGCCTGGGGCTCACTGAGGCCAGTTGTGCTTGTCTGAGAGCATTTAGGAAGTTGTGAAGCATGAGCCAGGACCAGCCATTCACATGGTGGTTTGGGTGGGCTGGAGTCTCTGGAGATCTCTGAGGCAGGGCAAACAGTGTTAGCCAGGTTGATGGAGTCTCAGATATGACACCACCTTGCAGGCTCTGTGGCTCTGTGGGGGGAGGGTTTAGAAAAGGGACAATGGCCTCTGCTGGCCTAGATGCCAGACACTTCAGTTTCTCCCAGTATGCCACTGGTGCCTTTCAAGCTGCTACCCCAGTGCTGGAGCTCAGAGGGAGTGAGTCTGAGTAGGTGAGTCTGTGTGGGGGTTCCTTAAGAGGAACTGCTTGGGGCTCCAGAAGTTTCTTCCACTGACTCAATCCACAGTGGGTTTTGCAGAAGTTGTGAGGACTTAGCTTGCTGGTGCTGGAACCCTGAGCTGGGGCCTGGTGTGGGGTTGGGACTCCTTGCTCCTGAGATATCCCTCCCGAATTTTTGTCCACCACACATGGGTGTGGGACCAACCAGTTCTGTGCCTGCGCCCAGTCTGGATGGATGTGGTTTCTTTAATTTCATAGTTGTCAGACTTCCATTTGATTCGATTTCTGATTGTTCTGAGCAGTGGCTGTTCTATATCTTGGTTGTAATTTTGTGAAGAGGCGAGCCATGTCTGCCTACGCCACCATCTTGACCCAAGTCCCTCTGTGGGACTGTTTTTCAATGGGAACATAGACAGCATTAGACTGTCATGTCACAGGTCCTCATATCCCTGCCCCAGTATAGGCGACCAGCATGAGGTGGCAGAGAATGTCTTCTCTGGGGCCTCTTGCTTGTGTCCCAGTGTAGCTCCCATAATTACGGTTCCAGTTGACTGTTTTTCCTTGGGACATCATGTCCTTGCCTCCCTCTAGGCACTCAGACCTGAGGTGACAGTTGATACCATCAACAGATCCCTCTTGCCCTTCTCTCAGTGTGGACACCGACCATTGGTTTGTCCGCTGATGATAATCATATGGGCCTTTGTGCTTCTGCCCCAGTGCAAGTACCTCCTGTCTCTACCCATAATAGGCACCCAGAGCCAAGGAGAGAGTTGGTGGTCCTCAGTCGGGCCCTCATTTCTTTATTCTGTGTAGGCACCCATAGCTGAATGGACAGTTGACTGTCCTCATCTAGTCCTTCATGTCTCTGCCTACATGTAATGACCCAGAGCTGAAGTGACCATTGAATCACCTCTACGGCCCTTCACCCCCTCTCCTGTGTAGGCACCAATGTTTGTGCTTTTAGTTGACTATCTCCGCATAGGTCCTCCTGTGCAGGCGCCCGGTGAGAAGTGATAATTGATGCTTTTATGGGCTCTACCTAGTCCTTCATTCTCCTTTCTGGCATAACTACCAATATCTGGGCTTTCAGTTGATACTGCCACCTGGGCCCTAATGTCTCTGACTTGTGTAGCTACACAGGGCTGAGGTGACATTTAAGTGCCCTTATGTGTGCCCCAGTGTAGTTCCATCACTGAAGTGTTATTTGTGTGTTGTGTCTTGGGTCCTCGTGCTCTACCTCAGGGTAGGAACCCACATCTGAGGTAACAGTTGAATACCCTCATCTGTCCGTGCCTCTACCCGAGGTTAGACATCAAGAGCTGATGTGGGGCCCTGGCCAGGTAGCCCAGTTGGTTAGAGTGTCGTCCCAATATGCCAAGGTTGTGGGTTCAATCCACGGTCAGGGCACATGCAAGAAGCAACCAATGAATGCAATAAGTGGAACAACAAATAGATGTTTTTTTCTTCTCTCCCCCCCTTCTCTTTCTAAAATCAATTTTAAAAAATTGGCTGGTGTGGCTCAGTGGATTGAGTGCCAGCCTGTAACCAAAGGGTTGCTGGTTTGATTCCCGGTCAGGGCACATGCCTGGGTTGTGGGCCAGGTCCCCGGTTGGGGTTGTGCGAGAGGCAACCAGTTGACGTATCTTTCACACATTGATGTTTGTCTCCTTCCCTTTCTTCCTCACTTCCTAAAAATAAATAAATAAAATCTTTTCTTAAAAGAAGCACTGATGTGAAAGGTGGCTCTCCACTCACGGGCCCTTAAACCTCGCCCTAGTCTCGGCATCCAGAAGTTAAATGTTCGTGCAGTGTCAACACCTGCATCCCCTGCTGCGGGAACTGTTGGCTGTCCTCATGTGGCCTCCTACTTTGTCCCATTGTAGAGATTTGATGTCAGTTCAAAACCTTTATACCTCAGCACCAGTGTTGCCACCCAGAGTTCAGGTGACAGGTGTCTTTCCTCATGTGACACCTGTTGCACCTGCCTCAGTGTATGCACACTGGGTGACAGATGTCTCTCCTCACCTGGCCTGTCATCTGTGTTTCCCATTGTAGAGCCCCAGAGCTGAGGTGACATTTGACTCAATTCAGTGAGGCTCCAAGCTCTGTGTCAGAATGTGTTCACCCAGAGATGAGGTGACAAGTGACTGACTCTTCACTGGTCCCTCATACTTGTGCCTCATTGTAGGTACCCAGACTGGAGATAACAGCTGAATTTCTGTATCTGGGACCTCATGCCTCTTCCCCATTGCAGGTTCCTAGAGCTGAAATGACAGATGACAGTCCTCACCAGGGCTTTCACCTTTATAGGCACCCAGAGGTCAGGTGACAGTTAAGTGTCCTCACCAGGGTCCTCACATCTATGCCTCAGTGCTGAGATCTGAAGTGTCAGCTGATTGCCCTCATGTCTCTGTCACAGTGGAGACACCCAGAGCAGGATCAGATGGAGAGGTTCCTATAGTCCCTCCTTGCTGCTCACACATGGTCATCATATGCTGGGGGCCCAGGAGGAGTTGGGTCCCTCCTCCACGTCATGCTCCTGCTGTTCCTATCTGGATCCTCCCACACTTGGTGATGCCATGCCAGCAGGTTCCCCAGGGAACCTGGAGATCTTGGAGGACTTACCCAGCACACAGCTCTGCTAGGACCCCTGAAAATCTGTAAACATCTGGGCGGGGTAGGGGGAGCTCTGTGAAAGTGCCCTGAGCACGAAGACTCCCATGGGGTCAGGCAAGAGGACAGTGCCCTCTGGTGGTAAGCAGGGGGAAGGTGTGGCTGCGCCTTCAAGGACTGGCTGTGCAGCATTCGGGTTACCATCTGGGGATCCATTGCTCTTTGTGTCACCTGTGTCTTTTACAAACCCTTGCCTGCCCCTGTTGTAGCCATGTGGTTGCACCTTAGAGAGGTCAAGGGTAAGACTCTCTGTAGCCCTCTGGAGCCAAAGGGTTACAGGGAGCCTGAGTTCCTAGGCTGGCTCCATTGCCCCTTCTCCAGGCCACAGCAGTAAGGACCAAGGCCAGTCCCCCAGCCAAAGCCTGTCCACATGTAGCCTTCTCAGGTATCCTGCATGGAGCTGGGCTAGGAGGGACCATGAGATCCACATTCAGTCTTGGAGTCACCTTACTTAAGGGTCTGTGACTTGTCCCTGTCTCATAAATCTTTCCCTACTCAGTGGGGTCCAGGTGAACTTGACCTCCCTTCTCCCATATCGTGGAGGTGCTGCCTCCCCTGGTTACAGGAGATGGGGAGAGCAGGATGGTGCCTGGGGACGCAGTTCAGACATGGTATATGTGTACGTGTGTGTGTGTGTGTGTGGTGACATGCCATCCTAGCTTATGGGATGGCAACAGGCCAACCCCGCAATTTGAATTTCTTCATCTAATCTATATATTGCTTCTGCAGACCTAGGCAGGATCCTTGGCTCATCCATCCCTCCTCCCTGCTGCTCCGCCTGTCAAACTGCACTAGGCTTCCAGCTGTTGCCATCCCAGCTCAAAGGGACTGTGCAGGAGTAGGAACAGCTGGCTTTCAATGGCAGACCAAGGATAGTTGGAGGAAAAAGCCCTGGACAATTGCCTTCTCAAGCAGGGGTGAGGGACAGAGGGAACAGGCTCAGCTGGAGGGAGGGGCCATGGTGGCCAAGCTCTTGCTAACAGTGGGAGCACTTCCCCATTCTGTAACACAGAGCCCTGCCAGCTGCAGGCCCCCAGTGCATGTTCTTACCTCTGGGAGTAGAGCGTCCCTCCTCTGGCCATTTCCTGGGTTACTGGTTTGTTCCCTCCAGAAAAGGTACCACTCACCCCCTAATCATTTCATCTGTTCATTTTCTTCCTGGTTGGCTGCATCTAACAGAATCCAGGCCCATGGATGCAGGTGCCAGTGTCAGTGCCTGCCGCCTTCCCCAGTGCTCAGCTGAGAGGAACCAGGGAGCAGGGACGGATGCTCAAGGGGTGCTGCCCCCGTTGGGAGTATACTGGGCTGTATGGTCTGCCCCCTCCTCAAATCTGTGTCTATGTGGAACTTTGGAATGTGGCCTCATTTGAAAATAGGCTGTTTGTAGAGGTAATTAAGGTAAGTTAGGTTGAGGTCACACTGGATTATGATGGGCCCACGATCAAATATGGTTTCCTTATAAGGAAACAGGAAGACAGTCCTGGTCAGGTTGCTCAGTTGGTTGGAGCATCATTCTGTACACGAAAAGGTTGTGGGTTCGATTCCTGATCAGGACACATATCTAGGTTGCGTTCAATCCCCAGTTGGGGTGCATAGGGGGCAACCAATGGACGCTTTTATCTCACATTGCTTTTCCTCTCTCAAATCAATAAACACAACCTCGGTGAAGGCTTAAGAGAGAAAAAATGTATCTTCCTTTCTATAGAATTCTCCCCCACAACCGACAACCCCAAGCACAAGTGAAATGCCGTGTTAAGGATGCAACAACAAAGAGGCATACAGGGAGAGGGCTGCATGAAGATGAAGGCAGACACTGATGTCTGCAGGCCAAGGAACTCCAGCTACACCAGAAACTAGAAGAAACAAGGACTGAGCCTCATAAAGCCTTGGAAGCAGTACAGCCCTGCCCATTCCTTGATTTCAGACATCTGGCCTCCAGAACTGTGAAGGGACAAACGAGTTGTCTTAAGCCCCCCCAGGGAATGCTGTTATGGTGCCTCTGGGGAACAAGAAGCGAATTCTATGACCTCAGGACCCCAGCCGTTGGCCTCAGAGTGGCCAAGCTGTGGTACCTCCCTAATCCATCCCTTCCCTCTTAGCATCTGATGTTAGTCACAAACTCCTGCTGCCTTTCCTTACTAAATGCTTTTTCCTTTCGTGAGATGGCAATGTGTGCAAATGGCCTTTCCCAATTCCCTGAAGCAGGGGTGTCAAACTCACCGTGGACCACATCAGCCTCGTGGTTGCCTTCAAAGGGCCCAATGTAATTTTAGGACTGTATACATGTAACTACTCTGTAACAGTTAAGTGAGGGTTTGGTGCTGCCGCCAGGCAGAAACAAGGTGCTGGGCTGGATTCAGCCCACAGGCCTCGTGTTTGCCACCTGTGCCCTAAAGAGACCTGGCTGGGGCAGGAACAGTCAGGGTGGAGATCCATGTGGGTGGATGCTCAGCGAAGTGTGAAGATGGAAGGTAAAAATAACTGGATCTATCCTTGTATCTCATGGAGTGGGGCAGAATGAAGGCACAGAGGCAAGGGGGACTCTAGAGGCACTGGGATGCAGGACTGGGTCATGACAGGACATGGGGTCTGGGTGGACATCCAGGTTCCCAGCCCAGCCAGTAGTGGCAAGTGGGTGACAGGGAGGGGGTGAGAAGTGGGTCCTGAGAAAGGCATGTGGCTAGAGGCCCTCTACCAGGTAGGCTGGCCTCAGGGGCAGGGACCTTCCTCTGCAGTCACAGGTGGCAAGAACAAAACCAGGGCACAGGTGGGTCTGTCTGCATTTAATGGCAGGGGCTGAGGTGGCACATCCCACCTGTTGCTTCTGCTTTTCTAGTAGCAAGGGGGGAACCTGCAGGTGGGGTGAGTCATGGAGTGTAGAGTTAGCCTGGTGGGGCAGAGGGACATTCAAGGGGCACAAGACATGGGGGGTGGCTGGGGAGCATGGAAGTCCCCTACAGCAAGTGATCAGGAATGTAGAGTGGCCCTGAGGCTGGTGTGGACACATCTGCCCCCTTTCCCCAGGTCCTGAGGAGCTTGCCCATAGCCAATGGGGGCCTGGGTTGGCCATTGTCCCTCTGATACTCCACCTCATCCCTAACTCCTGTCCTAGGCTGGAGCCTGGGACAAATGGAGGGGCCACTCTTCCTTCCTTCCATTGGGGCTCAGTCCCATAGACAGAAGCTGGCTCAGGCAGGGCCAGTGTCGGCTGAGGATGATCACAGTGTGGTCGTGTCGGTAGTTGAGGAATGTAGCTGCGCTCAGGGCCAGGAATGTGCAGTTGAGGCCTGTGGTCCCAAAGTCCTCCTGAGGCGGGGTCAGGCGGTGGGAAGGTGGGAAAGGCAGAGACAGACAGGGGGTGGGGAGGGACCCAGTGCTTAGAGCTTGTGAGGGTTCACCCATTTGTAGGTACCCTCATACTGGAAACCCACTCTCTTCATCAGCTCATCTGCTTCCACTGGGCCTCGGCTGAGAGAGAGACAGACAGAGGGGAGACATGAGAGAGCCCCCAGCCCAGTGTTTCCCACCCATCCCTCCTGCCCTGCCCACCCCCTCACCTGCCATAAATGTAGGGGATGGGCTGGGGCTTCTCACGCTCGATCCTGTGCAGCAGTGGGGTGAAGATCCGCCAGGCCTCCCGGAGCTCGTCACTGAGGGGACATGGAGGGAGAAGGGGAGGGTGCAGGCCATCCCCACTGCCTGGAGTCCAGTCCAGCCCCATCGCACATAGCACGGGTCCCCCCCTCACCTGCGCACAAAGTGCATCTGGCTCCCACAGAAGACATCCAGAATGAGGCGCTCATATGCATCGGGGAGCTTCACGTTCTGCAAAAGAGGGTGTCCCTGAGGCTACCTGTGCACATTGAGTCCCCCGGCCCCACCCTGGGCTAGGTACCTACCTTGTATCTGTTGCCATAGGTCAGGTCCAGCTCTGACTCCTCGGGGTTGAAGAACATGCCGGGCTTCTTGGTCATCATCTTGGTGTACACGGCCTCGTTGGGCTGCACGCGGATCACCAGCTCATTGCGCTTGCACTGCTGTTGGAAGATGTCTCCAGCCACATCTCGGAACTGCAAACGCACCTCGGCCTTGCGCTCGTTCAGGGCTTTGCCACAGCGCAGGATGAAGGGCACCCCTGTGGGGGGGGCAAGGCTGGCCTCAGAACCGGCTCTGCTAGCAGCCCAGGCCACATGTTGCATGTGCGTGAGAGTACAAGGGAAAGTAAGTGAATCTGACAGGGTACGTGCCAGTAAGGTGTGTACATGTGTGACATGTGTGAGAACCCTATGGGCTCTCATCGTTCCAGTGACCCTTGTGGGCTGCCCCATGCCCCTGAGCGGGTTGGACCCCAGGGAGAAGAGCTCTGTGAGGGCTCACCAGCCTGCCTGCAGGCTCGGAGGTGTCACCTACCGTCCCACCTCTCGTTCTCCACATAGAGGACAACAGCCGCGAAGGTGGCAGTGGTGGACCCCCGAGGCACTGTGGGGTCATCCAAGTAGCCTTTGGTGGCCTCACCCTCTCCATTGGGATTCCCCACATACTGGCCCAAAACCACATTTTCCAGCTGTGCCTCTGAGATACATTTCAACACCTTGACCTGAGATAGAGGTGGGGGAGAGAGGGGTCTCTTGGGTAAAAAGGTGGAGGAGCCCCATGCATGGGGCACAGCATGAGTCACATGACCCAAAGGCCTCCCAGAAACATCCTCATTTTTTTCTGAAGCAGCCGAGACTTAGAGAGGCAAGGGGTCTGTCCTTGGTTGCACAGCAGTCACTATTAGTCCTGCCACGTGACATCTTGGGCTTCTGAGTCCCAGCCCAATGCACCCCTTTCTCAGGGCTGGTTTCCAGGGCTGGCACCAAGGGCTGGGGGTGCCCCTCCACCCACCTTCTCGTCACGGACATCATCTGAGTCAGTAGAGGCCGGCTTCTCCATGGCCACCAGACATAGCATCTGCAGCAAGTGGTTCTGCATCACATCCCTGGCAGGGAAGCAGGTGGAACTCAAGTCAGGGGCTTCCAGATTGGAAGAAGGGTGTGAGGTGTGAGCCAGCCTCAGCCCCCACTCTGCTGGCCAGGTTCTAGGGGCAGGGGCTTCAAGTGGGACTTTTCAGCAACAAGTTGCTTCCTGATCCTCAGTGTCTGCCAGGTCCCCTCAAGGCAAGGAAGGAGACAGTGACCTTCCCTTTATAGGTACCACTGACTAACCAGATACTCTTGCTGCAGAATTTGAACTTTGGGGCAGGGAAGGAGGAGTCCCCTAGAACAGGGAGGGGTGACCCTGCAGGAAGGCAGAGTTGCGCCCCATGCCTATATGGGCCTCCTAGGAAGGGGACATGGGCTCTCACCGGATGATCCCAAATTCATCGAAGTAGCCCCCGCGACCCTCAGTACCAAAGGGCTCCTTGAAGGTGAGGATGACACAGGCGACGTTATCCCGGTTCCAGATGGGACTGAAGATCCTGTTGGCAAATCTGCAGGGAGGGAGGGGCAGGGCAGAGGCTGGTGCTGTATCCGACGGGGCAGCTACAGGGCAGGTGAGGCCCCCCAGTGCCTGCCCCTGCCCCGGCCCCAGCTGCACCTCAGCACCATGAGGTTCTGGACCATCTCCTTGCCCAGGTAGTGGTCAATGCGGTAGATCTGGTCCTCACAGAAGAGGGAGGAGATGTGGTTGGACAGCCGGTCGGAGCTCTGCAGGTCCCTCCCGAAGGGCTTCTCCACAATGACGCGGTTCCAGCCTCTACAGGAGCCCAAAGCAGCGTCACTCCCACATGCTCACTGGGGAGCAGGGGCTAGAACCTTATCACCCCCGATAACCTCTCCTTAGGGAGTGGGGACAGGACTGGCTCTAGGACAAGTGGGGGAGCAGGAGGGGACATCAAGGGCAGTTATCTCTGTGAGTTTTAAAATGGGAAAAAGGCCCTTTCTTTGTTAGTCCCCACTGAGAGTTAACATGGCGTTTGGCTTTCAAAACCAGGACAAAATGAAAGATGCTTTCCGCTCCGGGAAAACAGCGGGGTGCCCAAGCCCAGACAGCACGATTTTTGTGGGGCAACACTGCCACCTGGTGACCATGAAGGGAACCCTGGGAAACACCAAAAAGCTAGAAAGGCAGCAAATGGCAGTTTCATGGAGCCACACTGCCACCCTGTGCTCCTGTGGAGACTGCTTCCAGGAACAGCTGGATTTCTAGTGATACAGATAAGACCCTGAGGATTTACACAAGGATTTAAAATGTAAATACATGTAGTAGCCTTTTCAGCAAGAATGTCAGAAAACTACTGTATTTACAGACTCTTCCGTTCTTTGTGGAGCTAATTCACGTAGGGAACAAACAGGGGCATCCTTCGTTTTCGGATTCCCTAGACTGGTGTGCCCCAGGGACCGTGGACAGCTGCCAGGGCCGGCCAGACCAAGGCAGGGCACACCACGCAGGCAGGAAGGAAGGAAGGGCAGAAGGCAAGTCTTACGTTTGGCTCATGCAGATCTCTCGGATGTTCTTGGTGACGGCCTCATAGACAGTGGGGGGCAAGGCCAGGTAGAAGAGGCGGTTGGCCGGTGACCCCTGGCAGAGTGTGTTCATGTGGTTGTTGAGGTGCTCATAGGACGCTGCATGATCATACTGGCCAGCCACGTAGGAGTTGCGGGAGAAGAACTCCTCCAGCTTGGGCTTCTCCTCTAGGGTGGCCTGGGAAAGACGGACAAGGGATGTTAGTCCTTCCTCGCTCTTCCCACAGCCAGGGCAGGCTCCTGTGGAAATCAGCCATCCTGGCCCCACATGGGGCTCACCCCTACTTTGTCAGTTTTGCACATCCAAGCAGGGGGCCAAGGTAGCGTGTGTCACTACAGCAGATGGGGACCTAGCAGTCCCAGGCCAGGCCCATGATGGGCACCACCACCCCTGGGGACCTCGTGCCTCAAGACAGAAGTCAAACTTCAGGAATGTTTGGCCCGGGAGAAGCATACTGGAGAAAAATCTGTCTCTCTAAATTCACCACACCAAACTACAGTGTGTTGGAAAAACCCAAGTTTGTAGGGTTTCCATGGTAAAGAGGCTTCTTCACCTCTAGCCCTGGGGCACAGTGAGTCCGCAAGAAGGGGAAATGGGAAACAGGGGTCCCAGGATCACAGGCCCCCTGCACTGCTCCTGTTGTTGGGGAGTGGCGGGAGCAGGTAGGCAGAGTCTTCTGTGCCAGTGCTGCAGTGCGGCGTGGGTGGTTTCATGGAGGGCAAGGATGAGAAGTGCTTGGGTGTGAGTGGCCCCAGGTGACTGTGCTAACAGGGCCCTGCCCTTAGGACAGAGAGAGAAGGGCAGGGCCTGAGGGGAGGAAGAACAGAAAGTGGGATGGGAGGAGGGAAGGGCATTCTTGAATGGGGTGGGGGGTGCTTCCTTCAGAGAACCTGGAAGCTACTCACTTTGAAGTAGGGCTCGCTCTGCTTGCGGATGTCGGCCACTGTCAGATGGGAGCGGGCATAACCCACAATGAAGGTGTTTTCGGGTAGAAGGCCATCCCGGAACAGCCACCTGAGGGCAGAGCATGGTTGTGGCCAGGGCAGGGAGGGCAGGGAGGGCAGGGAAGGTGAGGGGGGCAAGGGGAAGTGGGGCAATGGAGAAGGCTTCTTACCAGATGGTGGGGTAGATCTTCTTCTTGGCCAGGTCGCCCTGTGGCAGGGTGAACAGGCATGGTTAGAAGAAGCTGGAGACATGAACCTAGGTTGTCTCCCCACTTGGAGACCCAGTACCCACTCAGGGTCACCACTCAACCATGAGCATACCTGTTTTGCTCCTGTATGTAGTCAGAGGAGCTTGAATTAGAGCCTATGCTAGCCCTTTACCCTGACCCTGAACTAACAGTGCCCACATATATTGCAGGAGCCACACTGAAGTGGATGCACCTCATGCTGGCCAGGAAGCACCATGACCAAGCTGGCCTCCCTGCAATCAGTCACAAATACCATGATCTCTGGTCTCAGCGCAAGCAAGAGGAACCAAACCCAAACCAAAAAGCCCATTTCCAAACAGCTCATGGAAACTTGAAAACTCCATTCACTAGAACCAAACGGCAGTTGAAGTAGCACGTATCAAAACTTGTGATAGGTGGCCTTAAATGCTTATGTTAGGGGGAAAAAAAGGGAAATGGCTTGAAACTAATGAGCTAAGCATTCAATTTAAGAAGTTAGAAAAATGACAGCAGACTTTTTAAGCCAAAAAAAAAAATCACAAGGTGAGAAACAATGAAAAAAAAACAACAACAAACAAACCAAAAGATGAACAAAGCCAAAAGCTGGTGCTTGAAAAGACTAATAAAAAACAGACAACTCTCTGGCAAGATTGCTTTTTAAAAGGCACCAAGAATTAGGAAGGCAATGGGACAAAATTGCAGTCAGGAAACACATGAGAGGGTTTTATGAACAGCCTTACTCCACATTGACAACTTAGATGAAACGGACACATTTCTTAAAAAAAAAAAAAAAAAGATTTTATTATTTATTTTTAGACAGGGGAAGGGAGGGAAAAAGAGAGGGAGAGAAACATCAATGTGTGGTTGCCTCTCACGCACCCCCTAACGTGGACCTGGACTGCAACCCAGACGTGGACAAATTTCTTGAAAAATCCAACCTACCAAAATGGAGTGAAGGACCTGAGTGGGCAATGGTCATTAAGGAAACAGGACTGTGGTCACTAAACCTTCCCACCAAGACAACCCCAACCCTGACCCTGGCACAGGAATCTTCGCCAACGGGTTCTACCACAACACCAGGAAGTGAGCGCTCCAGTCTGAGACAAACTCTGCTGCAAACTGAATGGGAAGCACTCATTAAGTCACTTTATGGGGCCTGCAGAGGCTTGGTCCTGAGACCTATAAGAAAGGTATGTGGGAACTCTTTGGCCCGTCTCATTCACATCCATAAGTACAGATGCAAAATCCTGCAAAAAACCATAAGCAAACCCAATCCTGCAATGTTATAAATGTTACATGTTAGAACCAAATTGGGAGGCATCCTGGGAACAACAGGTTGGCTTGATATTCAAAAACAGAAAATCAATGAAATTCACCACAGTATCAGAGTAAATGAAAAAGCTATAAGGAACCACTGTCTACTCCTAGCTATTGATTTTTAAAAACCTGGGAACCTTGCTAAACTCACCAGATGTAGATAAAGTGTTGTACAGAATTCAGCATCTACCACGGTAAGAACTCTTATCAAATCAGGAATAAAAGGGAACTTCCTCACTTAACTTGATAAAGGATACCTATAAAAACCCCATAAAGATCATACACAGTGGAAAAATGTTGAGATAATCCCCTTTAAACAACCAGGAGCACCCTGGCTGGTGTGGCTGAGTGGAATGAACACTGGCCTGCAAACCCAAAGGTCGCTGTTCACATTCCCAGTCAGGGCACATGCCTGGGTCACAGGCCAGGTGTCGGGTCCCCGGTTGGGGGCATGTGAGAGGCAACTGATGGATGTGTCTCTCATACATCAATGTTTCTTGCCCTCTCCTTTTCCCTTCCTTCCCTTCTCTCTAGAAATAAATGAATAAAATCTTTAAAAAATAAAAAAATTAATCATCAGGAGCAAGAAGAGTGCCTTCTACTAGCTTTAAAAATTTCTTTTATTTACTAATTTTAGAGAGAGAGAGAGAGAAAAGAAGGAAACATCAATTTGTTGCTCCACTTATTTATGCATTCATTGGTTGATTCTTATATGTGCTCTGGCCAAGGATGGAGCCCACAATCTTGGTGTATTGGGACGATGCTCTAACTGAGCTACCTGGCCAGGGTCTTATTGGCCCTAGTGCAAGACCAACTAGAGGCCCTAGCCAGCGCAGCAAGGTGGCAGAATGAAAATGGTGTAAGGGTGAGAGAGGAAGCAAAAAAAACCAAACAAACCCAAAACAACTGGCGTTACTTGTACAATAGCTGACAGTCTTGTCCACTGAAATAGAACCACCTTAAACCAAGCTACAGACAAATTATTATGATTAATGAGAGTTTAGCAAGGTTGCTAGATTAAATAAATCAATAGATGAGAGTAAACAAAGACTTCTTAGAACACAGAAAGCAATAACCAGAAAACTGAAAAATTACAGCTTCATCAAAATTAAAAACTCCTGTTCATAAGACACTATTAAGAAGTGGAATAGACAAGCCATAGACTGGGAGAAAACAGCCACCAAATTTATCTATTTCCAGAATATATAAGCCACTCCTGCACCATAGTAAGAAAACCACCCAATTAAAAATGGGTAAAAGACTTGATCAAGTACTTCACAAGGAAGAGAAATGAATGGCTAATAAACATGTGAGAAAGTGTTCAAAATCATCACTTATGAGAAAAATGCAAATTAAACCACAAGGAGATACCACTTCATATCCACTAGAATTGGCTGTACTCTGAAAGACGGACAACACCGAGTGATGGAGAGGATGTAAAGCAAATGCTTGTACATGGATGTCCACAGCAGCCTTAATTTACAGTATCCCCAAGCTGAAAAGCACCCCAATGCTCAAGTGAATCAACAGGTAGATGGACAAACAGTATATTCACTCAATGGGACACTACTCAGCCAACAATAAGCAATGAGGTGGTGTCTCAAAAACATGCTGAGGCAAATTATTCTTAGAGTTCACTTAAATGAAGCTCTAGAATAGGTAAAAACTAATCTATTGTGATAGAAATTATATATCAATGGCTGCCTAGAGCAGGGAGTGGACTGGCTGGGAAGGCCATCCAAGAATTTCCTGGGGAGATGGAAACATCCTGTACCATCAAAAAGACTTGTGACCAATTGCAGTTAAGATATGATATTTCAATGTGTGCACATTTTGCCTTAAAAAGACCAAGACTGCACTGGCTGGTGTGGCTCAGTGGATTGAGCTCGGGCCTGCGGATCTGGTTGACTCCCGGTCAGGGCGCATGCCTGAGTTGTGGGCCAGGTCCCCAGTTGGGGGCGCTAGAGGCAACACACTGATGTTTCCCTCTTTCTCCTTCCCCTCTAAAAATAAACAAAATCTTGAAACAAACAGACACACACACACACACACACACACACACACACACACACCTCCTTAAAAAAAAAAAGAACAAGACTAAAACAACAAGAACTGAGCAGACGGTAGGGAGAGAATAAAAGCAAGGTAACAGAATGCTGTGGGAGCTAGGTGATAGACAGTGGCTGTGCATAGAGCTGTTTTGTTGACTTTGTGTACTTGGGAAATATTCCAAAATAAAAGCAAGGGTGGGACACACAGCAACTGTGAGCAACAATATGGTGAATCCCACAAATCTGACCAAAGTCTCACTAGAAAGAATCACAAAGTTTCTTCTCCTCAAGCTCCAGTTCAGTTGCTGTAGTCATTCCAACAGCCTTTAATTTTGTAAACAACTGAATTCCCCCTCCAGGTGGAAGAGGAAGGGGTAAGGATGGTCACAGGCTCCTGGAGAACAGAGCAGGGAGCCCTTTCATCTGCCTGCCCTGTAATTGGAGCACAGGATGGGCGTGGGTTGTCCACTGAGCATTGCCAACCATTTGGAGGGAGGAACACACTAGGCTGGAGTGGATCTGAATTTGCCCCAGGCAGAAAAAAAGGAGGCCACGCCACTGGAACCAAAGCAATCCCTATCTGGTTAAAATCTCCCTGGAGACAGGCAGTTAGGGAGGCACTGGAGGCCTGGGGGAGGGTATTCCTGGGCAGGAAATCCCACCTTACTAAGGGTGGGGGTGGGGGAAGGCCATTTCTGAGACAGCAGGCTTTGTGGGAGCTCAGGGATGTCTGGTGTCTTGAATGTTCCTGTTCCTGTTCTTTGCTTCACTTCCAATATCCTTGGGTGACTGGACCTCTACCCATGGCTTTAGGTGGGGACCTGCATGTGGACAACTCCAAGTGTCTTCCAGTCCCAAGTCCACTGAGCACCAAGTTCACACAAGTAACATGTCTACTGGCCTTCTCCAGGCTCCATCGGGACCCCAAATTTCCAAAATGGGCAGTCCCCAAACAAGGGTACGCTGTGGCAGTGCCCCTGCTCAAGCCTGCCAACTGCTCTCCCAAATGCTCTGGAGTGGGTCTCTATTGTGACTGCCGCCTTCCACGTGAAGTGCTGCTGCAGCCCCATCAGACAGCTGCCCTCACTGGTCCTTCAAGGTCCAGCTCTGACCCCCTAATCTGGGCTTTGAGATTCCCCTCCATGTCCCTCAGTGTCCAGTAGCCCCCACAGCGGTACCACTCATGGCTAACTGGCAATGCCAACTTTTACCCTCTCCCACCAGTGGGGCTGGATGGGGACTCTGCTTCTCTCACTTTGGCTCCGTGTTGGCCCTGCTGGTTCCAGAGAGGGCTTGCTGGGGACTAGCCCCCAGGAGAAACAATGAGAAACGCAACCTGCAAACTTCTCCCAGCCTTCCTCATGGCAGGAAAAGTTTGCTTACCATCAAATCCCAGCAGGCTGTGAGGAATCAGGACAGACTATGGGCAATGGACTGGTGGCAGGGGATGAGCTTCCCTTCTGCTGAGTCACAGTGCCCTGCACCCCAAGCTGTTTGTTCTTGCTACTGCCTTTGGGATTAATTAGCGATAGAACCTGCTGGTCTTGTTTAGCTCAGCCCTTGTAGCCAGCGGGTCTGCTGGACTCCAAGTCACCCAAGGAAGAGGTGATGTGGGACCAGGGCAGTGGGGTGGGGGGGTAGTCTGGCAGCTGCCATATCTGGGCTCCCGTCCCTGCTGGCTAGAGCTGGACTCCTCTGCAAGAAGGAATGTGGGAAGACATTGACGGAATCTAAGCACAAAATTATAGGGGCTCGTGGTGACATACGGCAATCTTTCCTGGACCTTTCAATTTTGCTTGAGGACCACAGCCAGGAAGGAGCTGACTGGGGACATGGTGACTTAGCTGGAGAAGCACGACCTGATTGGGATCTCCAGCTACCGATATCTGGCCTGTCTGGAGTCAAAGAACCTGGGCTACCCCCTGCTTGTTGTCGTTCAGGTTTGACTTCAGTATCCTGTCTTATAAGTCCAAACCACTGCTGATGTCTGTCTGTGAGGGTTTTAGGGCAGGTGTGGCAGAGAGCGACAGGGGTTGGCTGCCAGCTAGAGGCCCTGTAGGGGTGGGCCATCCCATCCATCCTGGGTCACTCAGGTCAAGGGTCTGCTTGGGTTTCCCAGGGTGGAGCCTGGGCGCTGGGTGGGGCACAGATGGCTCCTTGCCAAGGATGAGAGAACTGGGGGCTGCTGAGGTAAGCTTGGCTACAAAGTCAACAAAAGGGCCTCCCTCCTCCACTCTGGGGCTCATGAATCACCAGGGCTTTGGGGGGGTGCCAATATCATCATGACACAGCAAGACTCTTATCAGCCCAAGGAGAAGGCAGTGCAGAAACATTCCAAGGAAAGGGAGGGGCCGGGGCTGCCAGGTCATCCCTTCCTTGTACAGGCCCATCATTGGGATGGGTCCTGAGTACCCGTTGAGCCCATGGCACTTGTGGTCCAGGTGGCGAGACTAAGGTCCAGAGAGATAAGGGGCTCAATGAGGACCATGCAGTAAGCCTATCCTGTCCAAGCAGACCCCCTGTCCTATCTCTTTCTCTTACCCCCCTTCCTCTCTACATCCCCTGGAGGAGTCATTCCAGTCTGGTTGAGGTCCTATCAGATGGGGGAGGAAGTGATCTGCCAGGCCAAAAGATCTGCAGACCACCTCATGCTGGTCTGTAGGGGAAACCTGGTTTCTTTTCATTGCTTTCTGGACTGGGACAGTAAGTACTTCCATTCCCTTCCTGCTTGGGGTTGGGAATCCTGAGAAAGGGGCAAGTGGCTACACGGCAGGGGGGACAGAGAGCAGCTCTAAGCCCATTGGGTAACATCATAATGCCCCCAGGAAGGAAGCGGGGTGTGTGGGCGAGGGTTGGGTAAGTGGGCGAGGGAGGAGGAAGGAACACAGGATGGCCACATGGGCCCAGCCTGCCCTGGGGGACCTGCCAGTCACTGTGTGCTCTGTGTCGGCTCCCCGGCCCTGGCTCTGCAAGCCTCACTCTGAAGGCCCTCCTCATCAGATCTGCGTGCTGAGGAATGGGGCTGGGAACACAAGGGCCCATTTGTGTCTTCTGTCACATGTGCCACTCTGAATTCTTACTGGGCTGCTAATTTACCTTGGGTCCTGGTCCCCTAGTACGCAGGTCCCAGGAGGAGGGTGGGGCCTGTGCCTCTGCACTGCAGAGGAGGCACTTGATCACCATTTGCTGGACGAATAAACAGAAAACTCACTGGTTTCCCACACTACCACCCTGCCTACCTTCTCCATGGAAGGAGCAGGCATGGGAGGTTGGATTTTGGGATTTGTTCTTGGTGCTCCCTGAGTGTGGGAGGCCAGCCCGCCCGACTCCAGCCCCCTTGAACAGAAGGATGGACAAACAAACAAGGCTCTTCTTTGGAGGACACCCTGTCCTTCCCCAGTCCACCCTTCTGGAGTGGCACTTCCCCACTTCTGCTCTAGAAGCCTCTGGTTGTCACTCTTGAAGCAGAAGAGAACAAAGGGGAACCCTGCTGATGACAAAGAAACAAAGTTGCCCAACCCTAAGCTAGCCCGCAGCGTGAAGGCGGTGAGGACTCACGGAAGCAGCTTGGTGGAGCCTGAGCACCCTGACCCTTGCTTCAAAGGCCTCATTCGCTATGTGGAAACACAGGTTCAGAGAAGAAAAGACACTTGCCCCAGGTTACACAGCAAGCTTGGACGCCCTCAATGAAGTGTCCAAGAGATGAGGGCCTAGAACTGTAAGCCATTTACTGCGGTCTGGGATGCTCTTTTGGAGCACCTTGTGTCAGGCTGGTATGGGAATGAGGAAAAAAGGAGAAATAATCCCGGGTTACTTTCTCTTCCAAACTATTTCTTGGACAAAGGGCCTAATGGTCAGAGTCCTAGGTGATAAGGTTGGCAGCCAATACAGGTATAGATCCCCTAAGGGGACCAGGCTGGGGCCAGGGTGGAGGCCAAGCCTTCCCTCATATGCTCCTCTTGTTTACTCCCCAGACTTGGGCTTATGGGGAGTGAGAGGACCTCCCTTCTGTCCTGCTGGCAGAGAGCCCTTTTTCCCTGCTCTGCCTTCCGCCCTGCATTCTGGCTTTCTTTTTTCAATTCTGATCAGAATCTCAAAGTTGACAGAGAATAGTCTCTGCAAAGGGCAGCAGCACATTATAATGCATAAACAAAGAACCAAGGTCCTCTAGACTGAGGGGACCATGGTGTGAAAGGTGCAGAGAGACAATACCCATCCTTTCAAGAGCTAACCAGTTTTGGTAGAATTCTCCCTCAAGATTATACAGTAAGTTACAGGTAAAAATGGTCCTGTGATGCTTAGCAGATTCTTGGTCACGTCCAGGGTTAAAAATGAAGAGGCGGCTGCTTTTTACTTCCAGATGAACCCTGACAGCTCATCTCACCAACCCCTGTACACATCTTGCCACCCAGCAGATCTCCTTTCTACACTTCACACTGGGAGGGGGCCCTAGTGTGGGAGTCATGGCTTTTCCTATCCGAGCAAAATGGCAGTGCCACTGGCTAGGCAATGGGGCGGGTCACAGCTCCTCAGCAGGCCTTGGAAGTTGGGGCAAAGAGATAGAGTGTTCAAACAAAGGTTGAATGTTCGTCCCCAGGGAACCTGATGTGGTAGACAGAGACAAGGTGGAGATTGAGCCTCAGATCCTGCTCCTGCAACTAACTGACTGTGTGACATTTGTCAAGTCACAAACAGGTTTGAAAAAGATAGACACAATGAATAGCCTCTCCTGTTTGCATCTCAGTTTTCCCCAGGGAGGAGGAAGTCCAATCAGATAGTCCCTAAGGACCCCCTGGCTTTAGGACCTGGGTCTACAGCCAATGGCTGTGCACAGATTCCAGATCCGCCTTGAAGGGAGAGTATACCAGGTGGTGCTGGGGTGGCACACAGGCAAGAGCAAGAGGGAAAGCCCAGTTGGGAAAGTTCAGGCACCTAGCAGGAAGGGACCTTAAGCGAAGTCACACTCTAAGTCTGGATTTTAAGATGCAGAGCCTGGGGGACACTCACCGATGCACCCATGATGATGAAGATGTGTGTTTCGGACTGATGGAAGGCATCACCCTGGTACAGCTCTTCCCGCAGGATCCCACACACCTGGGTCCGGCTCAGGGCCACCTGCTCTGCCATGATGCTCTCTGGTGAAAGAAAGACTTATTAACAAGGCAGGAGAACAGAAGAGCATTGAGAAGTTGGCCCCTTTCTTGAGGGGTCTTTCAGGCTCTCATCCAGCTGAGGTCTGATTACTAAAATCACTCACTGGCTATGAATGGTGGGGACAGGAGCAGTGGCAGGATGGTTAGGGGTTAGAAACTTCTGGCTCTGGGCTCTGGCCATGCTCCCTGGGCAGCCTTCTTTTACAGTGTACATTATAAAATTACTCAAAGCACTAGTGGATTCCAACTAAAGCCTCAGTTCTGTGGGACTGAGTAAAACTCTGCTGGAGTACCGCACGACCTGCTTTAGGTTCACATCATCCTGGAAATCAGGTGGAAAGTCCATAAAGAGTTGGAGTGTGTCAGACCCCGCAGCTCCAGCCCTCCTCCGGCCAAGCTGGGAGTCTTAGGCAAATCACCGCCCGTCTCAAGGTCTCAGTTTCCTCAGGGGTCCAGTGTGGACAACGGGATGGTATAAAAGCCTTTGATTTTGCCCGGCTCCCAAGCATGGCACCGAAGAGACTCGCGGCGCAGCACGCCCGTCCGCCGGGGTGACACCCATCACCTCGTTACCTGAGCCTCGCCGCCCGTCGCGCTCACAGCCCTGGAGTTTCTGGCCGTTTCCGGGGCCTGAGACCCGCCGGTCCATTTAACAAGCGGGGGCGGGCGCCAGATCTGAGCTGACCGCCTCAGACGAGGCGCGCGGGCGGGGCCTCCAAGGACCCCTCCCTTGCGGGGGCGGGGCGCGGGCAGGTGCGCGCGCATCCCAGGCTGGCCCTTGGCGCGAGGTCCCCAGCCTTGGCCCGCCCCGCCCCTTGGGCACCTGCGCCGGCCGCTTTGCCACGTACACTACGCCTACCAGATCCGCGTGCAGCTCCGCGCTGTTTGCTCACGTATCCATTACAGGATAGTCCCGACTCCTACAACCCAGCTTTCTCCCCCGCCCCCGGCGGCCCTACGCCCTCGTGAAGGGCTCCACATCCGCCGGCAGCGTGGCCACGCCTCCTAGACCACGTTCACAGCACAGCCCCGCCCCCTGGCCCGGACCGGTGGCTGGGGTCAAACCAGTCCTATTAAATTGCTTTGTCGTGGCTCCTCCCCTGGAGGGGGCGGGGCATCCGAGCAACCGTAGGCTGGTTGCCGCTACCGGAGAGACAAGGGGAAGTGTACGTTTGACACCAGGAAAAGTAGCGGGTGGTGGATATCACTGGGGAGCGTCCTGCGGGCAGGTTGAGGCTTACGGGCTCGGGCTTCCTTCTAAAACAACCACCTTCACACTTTTTGCTGGCTTTCTGGGTGAGGGCGGGGCTTGTGTGTTTTACCTCCGGGTCTCACAGTACGACACCGGAAGCCGGAAGTTGGAATTTTAGTCGCGGGAGAAGGGCAGAGCTACTACGGAATCGGGACTTTTCTTGGAGCGACGGCGCCCGAGGATCGCTCGGGGCCCGCTGCTCCCGCCCATCTCAGGTCGGACGGATTCTGCTGACAGGTGTGGTCCTCTTTCTTGAAGACGGGAAGACAGGGTACCATTGGTGGGCGTTCCGCCGCCTCCTAGGTTCCTCCGGACATCCAGGCTTCCTACTCCTGTTGGGCCCCGTGTTTTTCTACCTGTCGCTTCTAGAACCCCGGCCCAGGCGGTGCCAATGCAGGACCCAAGTTACTTTGGTGTCTAATGGGACTGTTTCCACCTGTCCCTTCTCCGCTGCTGCGGAGTTTGACCACACCCCGAGTTCTTGCATGATTCTAGTTCGGAGACATTTTCTCTTCATCAAACTTAACTGCATTTGAGGTTGTTAAATTGTTTAAGAAGGTCCCAATACAGTTTGGCAGCTGTCTTACTTCATGTGCCTCCGTTTGTTCACTTTGCAAAATGATTAATGTCTGACCTCATACCGTTTGTGTGACTAGAGGATGAATGGACCATTCTGGCATGTTCAAAAAACAGCAAGAAGGCCACTATAGCTGGAGCAGAGTGAGTGAGGTACTTGGAGAGGAAGCAATGGGGGATCAGATGGTACAGGATCTTGTAGGCCCTTGCAGGGAATTTGGCTTTTACAGGAAGGACAATGAGGAGCTATGGTAGGTCTGATTAGAGGAAGGGCGTGATTGGAATTACTTATTAGGCTGATTTTTCTGGCCTAATGTAGTGATTAAGGTTAGGAACAGGGTGACCTGTTAGGACGTTATTGCAGTAATAATCCAAGTGAGAGACAATGGTGCTTTGAGTATTTCCTTATGAAATGTTTCAAAAATGTACAAAAGTAGGGAGAACGGTATTGTAAATCCCAAGTACCTACATCCCAGCTTCAACAATTGTCAACTCATGGCTAATTTTGTTTAATTTATACCCTTTGCATTCTTCTCCTGTTACTATTTTCAATAATTGCTTTACTGAGATATAATTCACACATGACGAAATTCACCCATTTAAAGTGTACAGTTCACTGTTTTTAGTGTATTCACAGAGTTCTACAACCATCACCAGTGATTCCTGAATATTTTTATCACTCCAAAAAGAATACCTGTACCCTTTGGATAGCACCCCCATCACTCCATCTCCTCTACCTCTAAGCATCCACTAATCTTTCTTCTGTCTTTATGTATTTTCTTATTCTGTACTTTTCATATAATGCAGTCATACAATATGTGGTCTTTTGTGAGTTGTGTCCTTTTCTTATCATAGAGTTTGCAGGATTTGTCCATGTTGTAGCATGTGAGTGTACTAGATTTTGTTTACTCATCAGTTGATGGACATTTGGGTTGTTTCCACTCTTTAGCTGTTATGTAATGCTGCTGTGAGCATTTGTGTGTAGACATGTATTTTCATTTCTTTTGGGTATACACCTAGGAGTTCCCCCATTATCTTGAAGTGAACCATATTTAGACACCATCTGTCAATATTTCAGTATGCATCTCTAAGAAAGGACTTTGAAAAAAACAACATCAGTACCACTATCACACCCAAGGTAATTAACATTAATTGCTTAGTGTCATCAGATAGATTCAGGGACACATTTTGATGGCATTTCCTGATGGATTAGATGTGAGCTGTGAGAGACAGGAGACAGAGTTATAACCAATGCTGAGCCATGGCCTTTACAAGTCCTACATATGGGCATGTACCTCCCTTTGGAATGGGAGTGTGTGTCACCTTTTAGACCAGAAAGCCCATTTAACACCCTATTACACTTGCCAAAGTGCTTGGCATTCTGCTTAAAGTGTGGCCCCCAAACCGCTGCACAGACTGCGCTCCTTGTCCTGCAGGGTAAGAGTTCTGCACAGGTCTCATGTGACATCTGCATTGCCTTTCCCTTCCAGACCTTGACTTGTTGGATGATCAGGCCCCCCTGGAAGAGCCAGCTCTGTGAGATGGTGCAGCCCAGCAGTGGCCCGGCCGGGGACCAGGACGTGCTGGGTGAAGAATCTTCTCTGGGGAAGTCGGCCATGCTCCACCTGCCTTCAGAGCAGGGTGCTCCTGAGAGCTTCCAGCGCTGTCTGGAGGAGAATCAAGAGCTACGAGGTGAGGAGGACAGAGAGGGTGTAGAGTAAAAAGTCAGGGCAGCCAGTTGTGCTGGGGCGAAGGCTTACTCTTTTCACCTGTGCCTCTGTGTTTACTGGGTCTTGGGGGCGGGCACATCTCAGAGCCATTTAGCGGTTCAAGCCCAGCCACCCTCCTTCTTTGTTTCAGGTGGGGTTCCTTGGAAGCATATTGTCAGATGGAGAATAATGTGCAGGAAGTTTCTTGTGCTCTGAGTGCTCTGAGGACCAAAACTGGGGAAGAGAGGGGAAGGACAGGGAAGAAATGGGTGGACAGAGGGGGAGCTGGGCTGTGGTGCAGGCTGACCCTACAGGGAGCTGGAGTGACCCCTCTGAAGTGGCCCAAGTTGGGCCAACATGGCCAGGCCTTTATAGTTCCATACTGATTAGTCATTAAGGGCTAGCTGTCCTGGGAAGGAGCATGACATGCTTTGGGTCTCCTAAGAGGGGCAGTGGCCTGCCTGGGAAGGGCCTGTGGGCTGCTTTGGGAAAGGGAGGAGTCTTTGACACTTGATCCTAGGCCAGGTGCCTAGTAGTTTTGTGAAGAGCCCTCAGCTAAAGGGGCTTCTTTCAGCAGCCCCTTCCTAGCCAGTGGCTGGTAGTTGAGTTTGTTCCTGGCCATCCCATCCCTGTCTCCATCACAGCCCCCACTCACTCACTGTCCTCACCTGGATCGGGAGCAGTTTTTCCAGGTCCCAGTGGCTGTGGTACTGTGCCCCTCAGGTGACGTGGCTGTCCTTGGGTGCAGCACATCCCCTGCCTCTCCCATGTGACAGTGGGCCCCCTCCTCATGGTCATGCCCTTGGGGCTCCAAATCTGGCCTGCCACTCCTTTAGTACTTATGAGTAGCCCCAGGTGCCCAGGCGGCATCCCTAGCTTCTAATTCAAAGAGACTCGTGTGTTTCTGCTGTGGGGATCGTCTAACCTGCCGAGCTCAGAGCTGCAGGGAGGAGCAGCACAGACTCCCAGGTGGGCCATGGGCAGTGATGGGGTACGCAGCCCCTTTTGCTTTATCCCTTGGTTCATGCTGGGAACTTGGGGCTTGTAAAGGTCACAACCCCTATGTACACCATGTCCTGGAGGGCGGCACCTCATGCTTGCATGAATTGCCTCCAGACCAGTGTCTCCATTGTTTTCAGTCAGCCATCCACTATTGTAGTGGACTGGTGAGTTGGCATGTGACACAACCAGTGGAGTCCATAGTCATAAGGCCACTCCTCCACCTCTTTTGCTGGATAGTGTGTCCCCTGGTGTGATGGGATGTTATATGGGGCCCTGTGCTGACAAGTCATATGTTCTGTCAGCCTCAGAGACTGATGTAGCTGAGGTTCTACAGTCAGAGTGCCAAACCCATGCCTGGAATATATCTCTTTTTTCTGTCAAGAGGAATTAATTGTCTTTCCTTCCAGGATGGAAGGGGTCCAGTGCTGTCACCTTGCCCCTAATAGGCTGGTTGGTCTCCTGGATGCCTGGCCTGCTTTGGAGACAGCCCTGTTTGGAGCACAGAGAGCCAACAAGACCTGCCTGCCCTTAGGGCTGAGTTCTCCACCTCAGCTCTCAGACATCCAGTGATGTCTGGGCATTGCAGGGTTTTGAGCAGTGTCTCTGGCCTCCACCCACTAGTTGCTAGTAGCACCCCTCCAGTTATGATCACCAACAGTGTCCCCAGAGCTTGTCAACTGTCTTGCTGTGTTGGGGCCACACGGAGTTGGCAGCCAGGTCTGGGGTGGGAAGACAGCTCATCATCGACAGCTATGTGCATGTCCTCCGCTCGCCCCCAGGAGAGCACTCTGGCAAGGGGGACTTGAGTGAGAGTGTGGTAAGCCCCCAGTGCAAGGACTGTGACATCTCCGGTTCCCCCACAGGGAGCTCAGGCTTCAGTGGCAGGTGGAGGCCTTGTGGCTGCATGGCTTTCACCTGCGCTACCTGACCCACCCTTGTGCAGTGGGTTGACTGCACAGGTTTCTGCTAAACAGGTGCTGTGTATCAGGCCCTGGGCCAAATTCCTGAGGTCTTGAAGGTGTCTCTACCCCCTTGATGTTCATAATTGTGTCTGTGGAGGAGGGGGCAGAAGGCAGGACATAGACTTCGATTGGAATGTGTTGGGGGAAATTGTATGGAAGAAGTTGCATGTACCTAGCGTCAGAGTCCATTTATGTGACATGTCCAGGAGAGGTGAGTCCAAAGAAACAGATGAGGGGTTGCCAGGGGCTGGGGATGCTGGGGAAGTGACTGCTGGTAGGTATGGGGTTTCTTTTAGGGGTGATGCAGATGTTCTGGAACTAGTTAGACATGATGGGTTCACAGCTTTGTGAATACATTAAAACCACTGAATGACTGTATATAGTTTACCCTTTAACAAAATGGGAATCGGGGGTACTGACCCCCACACAGTTGAATATCTGCATATAACCTGATTCACCAAAAACTTAACTTTATAGTCCTTTCTTAGTATCCACAAGAGATTGGGTCCAGGACTACTCCCCAATCCCATGCTAAAATCTATGGATGCTCAATTCCCCTATATAAAAAGGCGGAGGCCCTGGCTGGTGTGGCTCAGTGGATTGAGTGCTGACCTGTGAGGCAAAGGGTTACTGGTTCGATTCCCAGTCGAGGCACATGCCTGGGTTGTGGGCCAGGTCCCCATTTGGGGGGGGGTGAGAGGCAACCACACATTGATGTTTCTCTCCCTCTCTTTCTCCCTCCCTTACCCTCTCTCTAAAAATTAAAAAAAAAATCTTTAAAAAGATAAAATAAAAAGGTGGAGACTACTGCATACAGTAGGTCCTGCACATCCACGTTTTCCCAGCCATGGATGAAAAACACCATTTCAGTCTGAGGTTGGTTGAATCTGCGGATGCGAAACCCAGGGATACTGAGGGCCTACTTTATGTTTATTGAAAAAAATCCAGATACAAGTGGGCCTGAGCAGTTCAAACCCATGTTGGTCAAAGGTCAGCTGTACTTTAAAATAGATTTTTCCCCTTGTTATTGAATTTATTTGGGTGATACTGGTTAACAAAATTATACAGCTTTCTGGTGCCCAATTCCATAAAATATCATGTGTACACCGTACTGTGTGTTCATCACCCCACTTCAAATCTCCCTCCATCACCATTTATCCCCCAGTACCCTCCTCCACCCTCCCACTTCCCGCTCCCTGGCAATCCCCACACTGTTGTCCGTGTTCATGAGTTTTTTCTCTTCTTTTTAAAAAATAATCCCAATAGTTAAAACAATGACTTTCATGTACTGTGAACTTTACCCCAGCGGAAAAAGAAGTTGTACCTGAGCTGAGCTGTGGACAGGGGCTGGGCAGGCCTGCAACAGGCGGAGGTTGGTGGGGGAATAGTGTACCCAGGGCAGGAGGGCTTTGAGTTCCTGCAGGGGACGAGTCACATAGGGACAGCAGAGTGCAGAAGGTAGCTTTGGAGCCAGGCTCAGAAGCCCCTGAAGTTCCAGTGAAAGAAATAGTCCATCAGCAGAAGCTAGTTAGGTAGTCAAGGGTTTTGACCAGAGGGTGGGTGACACGAAGCTACTACCTGCTAGAACCTTTGCATGTCACTGATTAGTTTTGTAACCCCTGATGGTTTGCTGCTGCTTGGGGTGTCCCCTGGGTGTGTGGGTCTCCTTTCCATGGCCTCTGCTGAGTGTGTGGCATTTACAAATGCCCATCCTTCAGCCTGGTGAGAGCGGGAATGGTTGTTTCTTGGATTTGTGTTGTGCACCAGGTACTTCGTCTGCTCTTTCATTTAACCCTCCTCATCCTGTGGGATGGGTACAATTGTCCCCGCTGAATCTGCAGATGAGGATGGTGAGTCTCAGAGAGGTGCATAACTGGTCCACTTAAAGCCCTCTGGCTTTCCCAGGCTGCAGCCAGCAGGGTCACAGGGAAGTTTGCCCTAGTGGTCATCCCCTGAGTCTGCAGGTAGGTCAGGACCTCCCGATCCCAAAGACAGTGAGCGACTGCGCACCCTAGGGCAGGCATGCCTCTGACTACCACAGAATACAAATGAGTTCCAGGAATCACTTAAAAATAAAGTGACATCTGGGACACACTTCTGAGTGAAGCCGATATGTTCAGTATTTTGTTGGAGAAATGTAGGGGCATATCATTAGCATAATTGACTTTGAAAGTGTTTTCATGAAATGAAAGTGTTTTGAAGCCATCTATCTGTGTGAGAGGCAGCATGGTATTATGGGGAAGGCGCCATGACAGGCCCAGGGAGAGGCTGGCAGGTCAGCGGCCAGGCCTTACCTCCCCTCTGCCGTCTCCTCTGCTACCAGATGCCATCCGGCAAAGTAACCAGATGCTGAGAGATTGCTGTGAGGAGCTGCAGCGTTTTCAAGGCAGCCAGAGGGAGGAGAAGGAGTTCCTCGTACAGAAATTCCAGGAGGCCAGGAAACTGGTGGAGAGACTGAATCTGGAGAAGCTTGACCTGAAGAGGCAGAGGGAGCAGGCCCTGCAGGAGGTGGAGCACCTAAAGAGATGCCAACAGGTAGCCGAGGGGGCGGGGCAGGCCCTTTCCCAGGAGTGGGAGAGCTAGGTGCTCTGGCCACCTGTGTCACCAGCCACATGCATTCTGAAAACCCACAGAGACGTCATTGTTTCCAGAGAGGTCCCCGAGAACAACCTCAGGAGTGGTGGTTACTACAGAGGGGCTACTGCGGAGCGGTCGGGGAGGGGACGACTGAGTCTCAACCCTGGGCTGCAGCAGCCTGAGGCCACAGAGGACCTGGGTTCAGACAGTGTGATGAGGGTGGTCAGGCGGTGGAGAATTTGGACAGCTCTTGAATTTTGTTGCTGGTGGAGGTCTTCTGGAAACAGTGTCAGTCCATCTTACTTTTTAGTGACCCTGGGCCTGTGGAAGGGAGCATGTACTTTTGTCACTGTCTTTGTGTCTTGCCTCCCTTGACATCGAGTCTCAGAGAGGCTGAGAGACTCTTGCGGGGCTCAGCCCTCATGGCCTGGTCATCAGCCTTATGAGACTTGAGGTCCCTCTGTGCTCTGGTGTCCGTGGGTCTCATCATTCCTTGTCTGCAGAGATGAAGAGGGGCTTGGGAGTGTGGGCTCTGGGGACTAATCCCTCTCCACTGCCTCAGTTGCCTTGCTGGGGTCGGGAAACTGGAGGTGAGAGGTGAAGTGAGCAGGGGCGGCAAGGGCAGGGGAGAAGCCTTCAGGGTGACACACCTTAGTGTTCGCGGGCTGCCCTAGGGCTTGGGGTCCCCTGGAGTGGGCAGCTGGTGAGAAAGCATTGCTGACAGGAAGTGGCTTTTTTTCATGTAGCAGATGGCCGAGGACAAGGCCTCGGTGAAAGCCCAGGTGACATCCTTGCTGGGGGAGCTCCAGGAGAGCCAGAGCCGCTTGGAGGCTGCCACCAAGGATCGGCAGGCTCTGGAGGGCAGGTGAGTGGGGAGGGAAAGCCCGCCATGGAGGCCAGTGGCAGGGTGCTTGAGAAGAATGAGGCAGTTTGGGAGCCCAGCCTGGAGGACTTGATGAGTGAGTGCGTGGGGCACTGGGGCAGGTATGTAGCTGAGCTGTGATCCGGGCATCTGGGACCTGGGTCCCAGCAGCACTTCTGGGCTCTCTGACCTTTTGCTGGAGTTTGAATTATTTCCTTATGTGGCATTTGTGGGGAGGGGGCAGGGGCATACCCGAGATCCACAGAGTCCCTGGAAGCATTCCCAGTGCCTTCATGGCTGAGATTTTTTACAGGAAAGTGCACCCTCAGGACCCTCAAGGACAGAGGACACAGGTCGGGGGTGGAGAACCCCAGGTCTCAGGCTTCCTCTCTCCCTCAATCCCCTGAGGGACCTGCCAAGTACTCTCCCCTCTTCAACAGTGAAAAATGTGTCACTGCAGACCCAGGAAATCAACCCACCTGAGACCCAGCGCCCCGGGTTTTATTGGGGGCTGGTCACGTGGGCCCCCTGTGCCGCACACGTACCAAATGCCCCACTCCCAGAGGAGAGCAGGTGCTCCACATAAACCACCCTATTATGCAAACAGTCCAGGCGCAGGGACTACCATTATCAGTAGGGAAATTGTCACGTCAACCCAAGGGACACGCACCAGCTCACTGTCCATGTGCCTGCCACCTGAGGGCCAGCATTGCAAGTGGCCCTTCTGAAGTTGGTCACCTCAGGCCTGCCAGCTGCTCTTTTCTGCAAAGAGGGGTTCCTGCAAGTGAAGCCGTTGTGTCAATGGGCACGGCTGTTTTTGTGGTTCCCATGCCACCCAGCTGCTGCCCTGCAGGAGGATGTCTTGCTGACAGGGGTGGTGGCCCCAGCTTCCCCAGTGCAGTAGGGGATCAGGGTGCATTAGGTGTGTCAGGGGCACTTTCCTGAAAGAGGGTTGAGGAGCAGCCAGGAGTTTTCCCCGCCCATCATCAGAGTGATATGGAAGACAGTATGAAGGAGCTTCCATCTGGAAATCAGGCCGTGAGGAAAGGCTGAGCCTTGCTGTCTCTTGCTCATGGCATTCTGCTGCTTTCTCCTATACACTCTTCTGTACCTCTGTGTTTCTAAAGTCATGTGTTGTTTTGAGGAGAGTTTGCGGCTTTTCTTGCCTTTTTTCTGTGCACATTAGAGAAGCTGCTGGAGGATTTATGCTGTCAGTGCAGTTTTGCAGCTGACTTGGGTCAGTTAAGTACCCCACAGGGCATTTACTCTGGCAGCTGTAGGCTCTTGGGCAGCCTCTGTTTTTGCCCCTCCCCAATGTAGCTGAGCATATTAACGCTGAGCTGGACTGCTCAGGACACAATACCTTGCTTATATCTCTCAGATCATTTGATGTGGCCATTTGCACAGCCTCGAACTTCGCACGCACGCCTGCCCCATGAGTCTCTGGACTGTCACGTTGGAACAATCCTCCCCCCATCTTGAGGGCCCCTGGTAGGCAGCATTCCATCTGGTGATGATGGCAGCTGCACGTAGGTTTTATCCGATCACAGAGGAAAATGTGGGTTCAACATATTTGGACAGATGTTGAAAACCAGACTGGTGACAACCCCCAGTAACCTCCTCCCACCCAGAACCACCCACCATCGCCTCGCAGTGGGGACTGTGGAAGGCCTCAGGGTAGTGGGATGACATGACTGGAACCTGGAACTGGAGGTTTAGGAAATACGAGTGTGGAGATGGGAGACTGGGGGCCCTGGGGCATACGAGGCCTGGATTAGAAGACTGGGGGCTATAGGGGGACCCAGGAGAGAAGAGATGAGCTGTTACAGTGGGAGTACAGAGGGAAAGAGGAATTCCCTGCCAAGGCTATTGAGTCTCTCAGGCAGGCGGGTGGGAGGCTCTCCTTACAGGTGTGGGTGTTTGGGTCTCCAAATGAGCCACTGAGGTGGGCCGGCCACCTCCTTGCCACTGCTAGAACAGCAACTGGGGGGGGAGCATTCCTTGAGTGCACTGACCCTGCCTCTCCCTCTAGCTGCCCCACCTCATTTCTTATCTTACCTCTCCCCCCACCTTCTAGAAAGGCCTGTCTTTGCTGGCTGCCTCCACTTCCTCTCCTCCCTATCTTGCCTGACCCTTCCACTGAGATTGTTCTGGCCAGGGCCCCCAGCACCCACCTCTTGGAACCTAATGGGTAGTTCCAAGGGGCTTCTCTACTCTGGCCCCATCAGCGTCCTCTTCTGGGATTACCTCCTTTACCTTTGAAGGGGCTTTCATATGGATGTCGTAAATCTGAACTTCAGCCCCAGGTCTCCTTGCCACCTGCATCTGGTTGCCGCCCAGGCCCTGCATTGACACAAACGTGTTGCCGCTAACCTGGTGCCCTGCAGTTATCCCTGTGTCCAGTGACAGTGCTTGCCCTTCTCATGCTGTGCTGGCTCGGCATTGACAGCATATTCTGAACCTTGACGCCTCCCTGTGCCCTGCTCCCAGTGCCCATCCTCTCCCTGCAGACTGCAGAGCTTGTAGTTCTCTGTCTCCCAGCTTCCTCCTGCTGGCAGTCCTCAGCACAGCAGGGGTGCCGTGAGCACCCTTGCTCCTGTTGGGGCCCTACCGTGACCTCCCCGTTCCTCCATGCCAGGGCCCGGGCAGCCAGTGAGCAGGCCCGGCAGCTGGAGAGCGAGCGGGAGGCGCTGCAGCAGCAGCACAGCGTGCAGGTGGATCAGCTGCGCATGCAGAACCAGAGTATGGAGGCTGCCCTGCGCATGGAGCGCCAGGCTGCCTCAGAGGAGAAGTGAGTGGGCATTCGATATGGGAGGGATGGAGACCAGACAGCCGTTGGTGGCTTTCTGGCTTTGGGGGAAGCCCTTCTAGGGACTTTGTGGCTGAGGGCTGGGTTTGGTGCTTTACCGTTATCACACCCAAATGATTTCATCTTTGATACGATAACATTCTCCATTTTCCAGTCCTCATTCACACTCCACCATTTGGCTCACGTGTTAACAGCATCTGGTCCAGGATCCTTCATTCTTTTTGCTGGCATACCTTTTGAGTATCCTTTAATCTAGAATAGTCCTGCCTGCCTATGTTTTCTTGAAGTTGACTTTTTTTCTTTTAAAGATTTTATTTATCTATTTTTAGAGAGAGGCGAAGGGAGGGAGAGGGGGAGAAACATTTGTTGCCTTTCTTGCTCACCCTCAAATGGGGACCTGGCTCACAGCCCAGGCACGTGCCCTGACTGGGAATTGAACCAGCAGCCTTTTGGTTCACGGGCTGGTGCTCAGTCCACAGAGCCACACCAGCCAGGGCTGCAGTTGACTTTTTAAAGGTATGCAGGACAGGTCTATTTTATTGTAAACATTTCTTTTTATACTTTAATAAATACTTGTTTTAAGGAAAATGATATTAACTATTTAGCCAAGCATGCCTCAGGGCTGATGGCCTTTAGGGCACAAATGTGCCCGGGAGCCCCATTCAGGTTTGTGGAGGGAAAAAAGAGGGTGGAGTTGGAAGCAGGAAAAGTTGTGACTGGACCAGGACAAGGTGGTTTCTCCAGCAAAAGCTCCTTTTTGTTAGGCGGAAGCTGGCTCAGCTACAGGTAGCCTATCACCAGCTCTTCCAAGACTATGACAACCACATCAAGAGCAGCATGGTGAGCAGCGAGCGCAACCGAGTGAGTATGACAGGGGACATCCCTGGGACTACCTAGGACTGAGCTGACCTTGGTTCCTCTCCCATGGGGCCTGCTCTTCCAGATTCACAGATAATTGGCTTTGGGGAGGGATACTCGATTTGTCCTAGAGTTTGGCCAAGGCTGCAGTGTGATGGCTTAGGACCAGCCATGGGGCGATGGGAACATGTGGGCTGTGCTGCTAGCTGCCTGTGGTGGGCCGTGCTGGGTCCTTTTGCTACCCATCACCATTTGGCTCCTGGCTCAGATTTCCTTGGGAATGCTTCCACTCCAGTGTCAAAGTCGACTGGGAACCTTTTTCTAGTTCATCCTTATAAGGCCTGTACTGGGTTCAGTTTCTAGCAATCACAATTTAAGAAGGAGCTCGTGAAATATGAACATACCCAGAGGAGACTTTGAAGGGTACAGCCTGAAACTGGTTATATAGGAAGAGTTAATTACAAAACTGGCCCTTCGGTCTCCAGAGGGAAGGCTGGGTGGTGTGTGCATGTGCATCTGTGCGCCTGTGGGAGTGCATCTGTGCAGGTATCTATCTGCACGTGTGTCTGTGTGTGTAGCTGTTTGTGTGCCCAGGTATTTGTACTGTGTCTGACTGCACCTGTGTGTGCCTGACTGTTGTGTCTGTGTGAGAGTACGTTTGTGAGGAAACGGCAGGCCCCTGACTAGGTGGCGGAGTGGAAGGACTGGTGATGGGTTTTGGCTCAGTGGGCATGTGGTGGAGTGTTAGTTTTTAGACCAGCTCAGCGTGGAGTGGTGGCCTCAGGAGGGAGCGTGGCCCCTGTCCTCTGCAGGGTTGGAGGAGGGCTGTCAGCTGGGGATTCTGGGAAGGGAATGTCAGCCTGGGTGGGAGGTTGTGCCAGGTAACCTCAGAAGTCCCCTCTTCGGCCGCTACCTTTCCTGTGCCCTGCACACACTGACACCTGTGGTTGGTGGGCCAGCTGGGTCCGATCTTTTTTTCCTCTTGGTTTTTCTCATCTGAAGTAGCAGCCAGCCTGGGGCTGGCATGACCGCAGCCCTGGGCCGGCTCCAGTTTTGTCAGCTCCCCTCGCCCATCCCTAGGGAATGCAGCTGGAAGATCTCAGGCAGCAGCTCCAGCAGGCCGAGGAGGCCCTGGTCGCTAAACAGGAAGTGATTGACAAGCTGAAAGAAGAGGCTGAGCAGCACAAGATTGTGATGGAGACCGTTCCGGTGCTGAAGGCCCAGGTGAAGGCTCTGCTCTGTGGTTTGCATGTGGGCGAGTACACCGGGCCCACTGGTGCTGGGACCTGGCACGCCTTTGGTATCATTTTGCAGTGGCTCCTCGGAAGCTCTTCAAGCCCCTTGTACTGTTCCTTGACCTCAGTACTTTTGGGGTGACTGTCTGTGCCTTGGGCTGTGGGAAGGTGGGAGTGGGCTCTGCCTTACCCCCTGGTGCCCAGCACCGAGTGTCCAATGAATGGCTGATGGGTGGGGTCATGGCCCCCTCTCTTGGCTTTGCCAGGCGGATATCTACAAGGCGGATTTCCAGGCTGAGAGGCAGGCGCGGGAGAAGCTGGCTGAGAAGAAGGAGCTCCTGCAGGAGCAGCTGGAGCAGCTACAGCGGGAGTATAGCAGGTTGAAGGCCAGCTGTCAGGAGTCTGCTAGGTAGGCCTTGGAGCATGTGTCTCAGAGCAATTTGTGCAAAGAAGGATGGGTGCTGTGGGAGCTCCAGTAGTAAGCGTGAGAGACTGAGTGCTTCTGGTTTGTCCAGGTGGGGTGAGCTGGCCCTCTCTCTCCCCTCCTATCACCCTTGTCTTCCTGTCAGCTTTGTGTGCCATTTGGAGCTTGGCTTGCATTTACTGATTGGATGGTCTCTCTTCTCAAAGGATCGAAGATATGAGGAAGCGGCACGTAGAGGTCTCCCAGCCCCCCTTGGCCCCTGCCCCAGGTGAGTGAGCTGCAGGAGGAGGGGGAGGGGAGGGCAAGGTGCTGGCAGTGCATGGAGCCTAGGCGGTGGGTGTTTGTGTTGGCTGCTCCTCCTTATTGGTACCCCCCACCGAGGGGGGGTGCTAAAGGGAAGGTGGTGGTGACCTTGGTAGTTGGATCTGATGGTCCCGTCGAGTCTCAGTACTTTCTCTCTCCTCCCCTCCCTGCAGTTTGTGCTATAACCAGTGCCTGTTCTCTTTCCACAGCTCACCAGTCCTTTCCCTTGGCCCCCCAGAGGAGAAGTCCCCCAGAGGATCCACCTGACTTCTGTTGTCCCAAGTGCCAGTATCAGGCTCCTGATATTGACACCCTGCAGATACACGTCATGGAGTGCATTCAGTAGGGCCACCTGCCAATGACCAGCCCAGGACAGTGCAGTTTGTGCTTTCTTCTCCTGCCTGCCTAGTCCTGATGTACAGGCTAGGTGACGAACGACAGGCCACTTCTTTGAGCCCTAAGAGCTAGCTGCAGGGAGTTCTGCTTCAGCTCCCCCATCTGCTGGTTGGTCTCTTCTAGGGTACATAGCGTCCCAGCTAGGCCTGATATGCTGCTCTTTCTATTTGTTCTGTCTGCTTGAACCACTTGCCTCCAGGGCTCCCTCTTCTTCCACCTCAACTGGAGAAGTCAAGAATCAAGGCTGGGGCTCTCAGAACTGCTTCACAGCTTGAGATGGCAGGGGTCCCTCCTTCTGGCCCAGGGCCAGCACACGGCGTGCCGGTGCACTCGAGGGCTTTGTGCTCTTCCACTGGGAGGCTGCACCATGGCGTTTGGGTTGTCAGTCTTTTTATTGCCATAAAAAACACCACAGTGAAAACCCATGTGCATCAATCATGTGTGTTTTTGAGTCAGATTCTTAGAAGCAAGCGGCCACACTGAGCATCTTCAAAAGGGGTCAGTGGTGCTGGTCCCCCCAAGTGTGGTTTCCTGCTCTCCCTTCATTCCCCATAGCCTTGCCCCAGTGAGGGGTATCAGGCTGTGGGCTTTTGCCATCCACCAGGCATGCAGTTCTCGATTAAGAGTGAGCACCTTTCAGAGCTTCAGGGTTCTTTTCAGTTCTGGCGTGAATGGCTTGGTTTGTGTTTTTTGCCCATTTTGCTATTAGGCCGTTAGCATTTGTTCCCTGGTTTGTAGGAGCTCTTTGGTCATTAATGGGATCAGCTCTTCTGTGTGATGGAAAGCTATGACCTTTCCCTACTGTGACTTTGCACTAGCATGTTTTAAAGTTTGTCATCTTTGTGTAGTCACATTTATCTGCCTTTCCTCCATTGCTTTGGGTTTGGAGTTGCAGCCACTTCATGGTCTGACGGGGAATGCTCTTCACAAGTACACTTTGCCTTTCCTTTTCCCAGCACCGAAGCATGCTGTTGTTCTCCCTGAGAGCATTGCCCTCCGGCCTGAGTGGTGGTGGCCACGTTTCATCACATTCTAGAAGTTTGGGACGCTGTTCCTTGCATCAGTCCCAAACGCCCTGGCTCTGCAAACGAAAGCCACTTGGCAATCACTGGCAGATTACAAACAACAGAGGATTCTTGCTTGTTGTTTTGCAAGATTCTGAATATTTCCTAGGATGTCAAAGCCATAGGCATTTACCCTGCAACATTGTAAAAAAAAAAAAAAAAAGGAGAGTGGAAATGGAGGAAGAATACACATAATTTACTCCTTGGTGCCCTGGCCCAGGATCCTGCCTTCCTGCAAACTCCCCTGTGTAGGAGTGGGATGTTGCAAATCCATCCCTGGGCCGCCTTACAGGGTTTTCTGCTGCTTGGCAGTGAGAGGGCTGACTAGAAGTAGGACTTAAGTCTTGTAGTAGAAGATGGCCAGCAGCTCATTCTGAAAACAAGCTTGGACTGGGAGGTTTCTTGGACTTTCCAGGGCTGGGAGTGACTCCCATTTCCTGAAGCCCAGGTGTGTAAATGCAGATGGTGCTTGCGGGGAAAATTAAAGATGCAGTCTGGTTCTCCACCCATGGGTGCTACATTTCAATCCTAATACCGCAGTTTTCTCAAGAGCATGTTTAGGTTTTTGAGGATGTATTAGTTTCCTATGGCTGCTGTAAAAAATGACCACAAACCTGTTGGCTCAAATCACCAGGAATTCATTTTTTAACAGTTTTGGAGGCCAGAAGTCTGAAATCCAGTTGTGGGCAGGGTTGGTTCCTTCTGAAGAATCAGTTCTAGGCCACCCTGCCAGCTTCTGGTGACAGCCCTTGGTGTTCCTCGGCTGGTAGATGTGTCACTGCACTGTCTGTCTCCATGGTTACATGGCCTCTTCTCCTAGGCTGACCATGTCTTTTCTTCTGTCTCTTACGAGGACACAAATCATTGGATTTAGGACTCACCTATGCCATCCAGGAGGATCTCACCTCAAGATCCTCACCTTCATTATATCCACAAAAGCTGTTTTTCCAAATAAGGTCATATTCACAAGTTCTGGGAGTCAGGATGCGTGCATACTTTAGGGGGCCACCATTCAACCCAGTATGGGGCATCTTTTGGAGTCCACAGATTAGGACAAATGCAGTTGCAGGCAGGTGTCTTCAGGACCCACAGCTGTGTTAGACAGCACTTTCCCCAGGCGGATGGTGGTCACTGAGCTGCAAAAGCACATGGTGCTTTATGGCAAAGAAAGCTGGAGTTTGGTGCAGGGCAGGCCCTTGCAGGCATGGGGACTGTTGTTTCTTAGGACATCTTGTCTCCAGCTGGTCACTGCTACTGGAGCCAGTGGATGTGGGCAGAGAAGGGGGTAGGCTGCAGTGTGATGGAGCTGTTAGATCACCTGTGCCCTGAGTAGCGGCTACTGGCTGGCTCTCTAGGGGCGGGCTTCATGCTTCTAACAGGGTGAACAGAGGCACATAGGAGCCCTTCTCGGAGCAGCTCCCTCTTCTGGAAGGTGGTTGAAAGAAAGAAGGTGAGATACAGGAACAGTGAGACAGGGAACATTCTCTTCCCGGGAACTTTCCTCAGGCTCTGACGGGGTGGCACCCGTATGGGTCACACAGCTGCAGCAGCAGCTGGGAATCTTACAAAGTTTCCCTCCTGGTTCCTGGACCACCTGAGTTGGGGCCCACACATGGCATTGGGCAGTGGCTGGGAGATGCCGCTCTTTGGAACCTTGTCTTTTGTCTCTTTCCTTCTTTTGGGCCAACTCTATACTCCACACCAGACATTTTAAAAAAGATTTATTTATTTTTAAAGAGAGGGAGAGAAACATCAATGTGTGAGAGAAACATCAATCAGTTGCCTTCTGCATACCCTCCAGCTGGGACCAGACCAGCAACCGAGATGTATGCCCTGACTGGGAACCAAGCGGCCTTTCGCTTAGCTGGATGACACTCAGTCAACTGAGCCACACCAGTCAGGGCTCCGTACCAAAGATTTTAAACCAGGCTGTTTGCCCAGAAAAGAGGGGTTCTGCTTTCTTCCTTTCTGACTTCACTTAGGTTGAGTTTCTGGAACAAGTGGTGGGATGCTTCCTGTGAGGCAGGTAGCCTGCCCGAGTTATTAGCCGTGGCCATGTGATTTTCCAGGCCGAATCTAGGGGGTAGAGATGCATAGCTGAAAGCGCATCCTGCCGGAACCTGTGTTTTTCCCTGTTGTTCACACACACGCCGTGTTACCTGCTGCTTGATGCTCGAGAGAAATCCAGGTCGCCAGTAAAATAAGCACAATAAAAAGCACTTCTCTTGCATTAGTAACTAAAACAACACAGACTCCAACTAAAACAAAAAGCAATTTTAAAGTGCAGCAAATGAAGACTCCTGGTGCTCTGCTGGCAAGGTGCAGGGGACAGGCCTGTGATGCTATACCTCCTATGTGGCCATGTGGAACAAGCACTCAGGAAGTGTCCTTACCCTTTTTGACTGTAAGAGACAGGTACACACAGTGACTTTGGTACTGTAGAGGCGCTCACTGAACCATCATTTGTAGCCACCAAAACCCACAAAAAAACAAGCTGTATGTAGACCACATGCACCTGGACAGCCAGTGTTGTGAGCATCTTGTGATATGGAACACACTGTAGCATGTTGGTGTGAAAAAAACAGACAAAGTTATGTATGAGGTGTGACCCCAATAAAAATGTACAAGCTGCAGATGCACACCCTGCTACTATTTGGGTGGGAAAATGCTACTGTCATTGAACCTTCCAAAAGAAAAAGGGCCCTTTCTCTTATGGATACAAATTGGTATTTATGTATGAAATTATATGATGCTTTATTAAGTGAGCTGTGGCAGCACTCATAATTTTTCTATATAAAAGTTTGTATAACATTAGGAATGTCTGCACTTTACTTGATAAAACTGTTTAGACCTAATGGATTTCACATAGGTGATGGTAGATTTTAAACCACTGATTCAATTTCCTTGAAATTCAATTTAGTCCTACTCAGGTTTTTTTTATTTCTTGAAAAAGTTATATTTTCCTAGCACAATGTTCAGATAATAACTTTTACTTTTATTTTAAAAAAGATTGTACTTATTTCCTTTTAGGGAAAGGGGAAGGGAGAAAGGGAGAGAAATATCAATGTGTGGTTGCCTCTTGCATGCCCCCTACTGGGGACCTGGCCCACAACCCAGGCATGTGCCCTCACTGGGAATCCAACTGTTGACCTTTTGGTTCACAGTCCAGCACTCAATCCTCTGAGCCACATCAGCCAGGGGATAAGCCAAATGACTTATATGTATGGCCCATGGACATGTATTAAGGGTGAGAAATGCTGGTGGGAAGGGTGCTGTAGGGTGGAGGGGAATAAAAGGGAGAAAAAAATGGGACAGCTGTAATAGTATAATCAATAAAATAAAAAGATAACCAAGGTAACATGGAGCGCAAAAAGAAAATAAAACGTCTCCAGAAAGCAAACTCAGTCACGAAGACTGTGATTGAAATGACACAGAATTCACGATTGCAGGTATGAAGTAACTCAATGAGATCAAGGACACTCAGAAAGGCAGATCTGTGAGCTCAGAAACAAACTTAACAAACTAAAGGGGTGCATCTCCAAAGAGCTTGAGACC